>JAKOGI010000096.1:1203664-1275740 GCA_029747015.1 Carnegiea gigantea | reverse complement strand
AACCCCCCCCCCCCCAAAAAAATTTTTTTTTTTTTGGGGGGGGGGGGGGAGGGGTGCAGGGCGATTACAATAACCAGGGAGAAGAATGAAGAAGAGACCAAGGGAACGCAGCAATTGGTAAAATTCTCGGTCCAAATCATACATTAATTTTATTAACATAGTATGGTAAATTGGTAATAAATGCATATAACAAGGAATATCTATGATCAGTAGCAAGTTTCAATTTACAATAACAGGATAGTATTTAGAAAAGAAAATCCCCTGCTTCAACTCCCTCTAATTAGCCCCAACTACAAGCATAGTAATCTAACCTGTAATTCATCATCATATATTACTAATAATCAAGTGCATAGAAGTCAATAATCTCCCTGACATTAAGCTTGAAAAAAGAGGAGCAATCATTATTCATCAACCAAAGCATATGCTCAAACAAAATCTCATCCACATCAACAAAAATCACCCTTTTATTATCTCCCACAAAGCCATGATCATGATCATCTCTTCCCCTGCTTCTCCTCTGCTTTTGGTGATCACTCCCCTTCATGGCGGTTTCGATCAAGACTCGAAATGGGCTCTCTTCTAAGACAAATGGATCGACCAAGAACTCCTTTCTTTCTCTCCCAACCACCACCGTCACCGGGCTTCCGTCTTCCTCCGCCAACGGGCGGTACCCAAGGCGGTGCTTCCCCGAGCACCGCCTTATGAGAACTGAAACCGGAACCACTAAGCACTCCATTTTTTTTTTGGGGGGGGGGGGTTGGAAAAAATGGTGGATGAGAAGAATGAAGGGGTCAAATGTGAAGGAGGAGCTGATTTGGGCATTTATATTATGTTTACATAGTGGGGTTTAGCTTGTTGGTTTGATGTGCAGGTGAAAGTGACAACGTTTAGGTCTAGGTTGAATTGGCCTGCCAACCAACGGCTAAAATTCTGTCTACATTTGAATTTTTTTAACAATATTGGGTTTCAATCCGTTCGGAAAACAGTATTATTTGCTTATATTTTCTTACTTGTTTCTAAATTTTTACTTGATACAAAAATTTCCTTAAATTTTTTTTTTTGGATTTCTTGGAATTGATTTATCTGTTTATAAAAATATATCTAAAAATCTGGTTGTCTCCTCCTCAGAACCTATAAAAATAGAACTTATATTAAAAGTAGTTGTTATCGTTGTTGTTCATAAATTCGGTCGGAAGGATTAATTGATTTTCCAGGAAAGGAGCCGTTGGAGGTGCCAGGGAGTCACAAGAAAGAGGATGTGTAAATGTCATGCATAGGAGCTGGGGTTGACTGCCGACATTGATGAGGACATGAATAGTTGGTCCATTTAGAATTACCGTGTGCTTAGTGATTGATAACGCAGGTGATTAGTGGGCTTGAGCTAATAATTAACCTCTTGAATTTGCACTAATTCAGTCATTAACGTTTTCGAACATGACCTTTTTTATGTATAAAATCAATTATCACTGCATATTAGAACTTCTTTATTGACTTTATTGTTAGAATATAAAACCTATTTCTGAGCATTCAATCATTAGTTTTTGGTTGAGAAGGTTATTGAATGTGGCATCATATTCTTTCTCTAAGTGGGAGATTTCATATTCGAATCTTAGCAGCTCTCATATTGATTTACTGCAAAAGACAATATGGATTAGCATCTACTCTTTACGCCCAAAAAGCGCGTTCGCTTTAGGGGGCATGTTAGAGTATGAAACGTATTCCTAAACCTTCAATCATCAACTTAATTAAACTTTTAGTTAAGACGATTCTTAAACATTTACAACCGATACCAACTGTTATCGTATTAACCAGAGAAAACATATGAGTATGAAAACCCAATAAATCCTCTTTATATTGATGGTTGACTCTACATCTCCACGAAATTGCCCTGCCTCCCACATTCATAGTGGTGAAGCACCTCTAACATCGCAAACAAAATAAAGTAGACAGATTATTAGACGTGAAGACAAGACTTGGTTGCATGTCTAGTCGTCTAGGCATTTTGTGGCCACTTGAGTCGAACCCTACACAATCAGCATGCCATTTTATGCTTAAACATCACTTGCTCGACAACTACTTGTGTAGATTACGCGTAATGAGAGCCAGCTAAGTTGTTCGTACCAGCTGAGTTTCACCTAGCCGCGAAAATGACCCCATGAAAGTTGACTTCTTCCTTCTTACGTACTTCAGAGTGCATGAAACTACACGTATATACCGCAGATTCTAAGTTAATACTGCTTCTACTTATCATCCAAGTATTTTTCCTTCTCTTGCCTCAGCACTCAACGTCGAATCATGGGACGTGCAAGTCGACCCTTTGATCTCAAGTTTACGATTTGTAGTCTCCTTTAGTTTTGAGGTTCACTGTTCCGTTTAAGTCCGTATAAGTCGATTAAAGGAGACTTAGGCCGATAAAAATTTGGTAGAATTAAAGAACATCAAAGAAAGAAAATAAGGAATGTGCTCCAATAACATATATCAAATTTCCGTTAAGTTCAGACATAAGGAGGGAAAAATTGGTCACGCCGTAGTTGTCGCACTGATAACTGCGGTTTCAACTGATTAAAGCTCATTGCTCATTGCACTATTGAGTAGTAGTTGGTCAGGGGATCTATGAGCACAGGATAAATGCAAACGCTTGATCTCGAACCAATATACATGTGCACCCCGTGCCAAGAGGCCCTGGAAACCTCAGCTTTCCAAATGTCGTTGACATTCCCATCAACCTACATATATAGCAGAAGGGGGGTGGGCAGGAAGACGATGAAGGCGGTGAACGAGGAGAGAGAGAATGCTACTCTACAACCTGGAATAGGGCGCTAGAACACCGTGAAAATCAGCCTGGGCTCCAATGAGAATGTGTGAGCTAGTTTTGAAGCATTTTGGAAGTGGAGTTAGGCCATCCCATGGGGTTGTACATTTGCATATTGTGAATGGGATGGTTAGAGTTTCCATACGAGCCCATGCCCCGGTCAAGATGGTTGTTACTACCGTTTTCTTCAGACCCTTCACTTGACTCCTCCTCCGAGGGTGTACTCCCAGTGGCTTGTAGTGGTGGAGCAGAGAAACTCAACATATGAGACTGAGGCACTGACGGCATGTACTTTGCCTTTTTCCCATTTGCAATGAAGCTGCCCACGATGATCTAGGGGCAAAATTCAGGGTTAGGAATGCGCACCAACAAAAAGTCTAGCAATGTGAAAGGAGGGATTCAGAGACAAATTTTATAGAAAATGATCGAGTTCAATACCTCTTCAAGTGCCCATGTCAAACACTTAGAGCATGAGACAGAGAGAGTACCTGAACAGGAGTTGCTGCCATGAGCATTCCAGCAACACCACCGCCTAACACACGACCATCTGACCCCGCCAATGACACACTCAATCCACCTGATCTGACTTGACCGTTATTTTCTGAGAACAGAAAAGAGCCTGATAGAGAAATTATTTCAAATCGTCCCTGCAACACAAGTGGCACAAAACAGAGTGACAAGAGGGAAAGGGCATGTGCATAAACCACAAGCAATCCCAACAAATGCACTTTATGGTGCTTACACCGAATACAAGACCAATGGAAAAGAGTAAGATGTCATAGATGTAGCAAGGTTAACCCAAATCTTGAAGCTGTCATCTGTTGACAATCTGACAAGGCTCATGATTTTTTAAGCATAATCTAATTAGCCTTCAGAAGACGGCTTAAAGTTTCGATCTGATCACCTTCCCCATCCCCTCTCCTTTGTGTTCAAGCAACTTATGACATTAATCACATATATTAGTTCTGAAAATTCCAAGACTTAACAATTCACATCGATTGCATTTTGTAAGAAAGTTCCGGCCAAAGAGTGGTTTTTAGATCTTGGAAGGACAATCAGGACAACTACTGAAGCAATTGCAACAGATGAAGTGCTTTGCCAAAACGGATTCAAATTGGCCCCACCCTTCAATCGCTACAGAAGATCTTCACAGAAACCTTGCCTCTACATAAAACGCATCGTTCTGGAAAACCCCAATCGCTTTAAAAGCTAAGACACAAAGATACACAGCATACATGGTGGTCGATCTCATTCAAAGATTAAGAGAGATTTGATGCACCCGAATGCATCACATCGCTCCTAGATCCAACATAATGGTGTGCCTCCATATCTTTAACCCTCCCAATTTTCGATTAGCCATTGTCAGAATTCTTCACAATCTTGGATGCATGATGGGCTCGGGTGCAATAAGAAATTGTATTCTAAGTCTACAAAATGTTCTCTCTTCATTGATATAAGAAATAATATAGCTTTCCTTCAAAGAAAATGGAAAACAAGAAAAAGGGGGAGGGAGCCATGAACACTTGCCAACAACAAGTTATTGTTGTCGCTGAAACCAATAGCATTGCTAGGAAGTTGCAGAGTGGCAAGAGAAACACCTTTATGCAGACATAAGAATGAAATAGCGAATCATAACACTAAGTACAGATATTTTGACATTTCCAACCCCCTCCCCCCTCTCTAGAAAGGTTTACTCTTGCAAAGGCAAAGAAATCTGAGGACAAAGAATCTAGTGTCCGTTGTTGGGGACAGTGTGTTCTTAGAATGAACTAGCAGCAATTTTAGAAAATACAAGGTTGCCCAAGGATGGCTCAAAGGGGGGAAAACAAAAAGAGAGGTATCTTACATGTTGCACGCATTCATGAGCTATATGCATCAGCCCCTAGAATCATAAGGATATGTGTTGCACCGCTACAAGACACATCATAGTGAAATTGAACCAATAACTTTCCCCAGCATGTGAAGGCATTCCACAAACAGGTGAGTTGAACTTACCTGGGTATTCCACAAATAGGAATTCCACGATTAACTTGGATTACCTCCGCTTATCTGTGGGGAAGGAGGTGGAAGGAAAAACTAAGGTCAGCTCAAACCAAGTTTGAGCAGATCAAGCCCCCATCCATACAGTCAAATCCAGGTAAATGCAAAGGTACTCTACATATTGAAATCCAGCTCATTACAAATGGGAATATATATATTGCAGAAAACACATATCAGCAACATCGGACAAAGTTGTACAAACAAGTGAAAATGCCAAGTTCAAGAAAAAACGGCTCCATAAAAATAAAAGAGGCACATGCTTCCAGAAATGAGGACTAATCTGGAACATAACATGGACAATCAAGCGCAATACTAGTAGAAATATAGTTTTGACACAATCTATACCTCATAATTCACAACACCACCCGACATTGCCGGCTGGCGAAGGCTCACATTGCAGATGGAACCATTTGCAGAAAGTACACATACTGTCCGAGGTCCATCTTTAGAAAAAGCCAGGATCTTTGATGCTATATCCTGCAAACCCAAGAATAACTCAGAATAAGAATCGAATGATAAAGGACAACTGGAACAAGGATTTCTGCTAAACAAAACATGGCCACAGGAGTAGTTCGCTACATAATTAAGTAAACAGCAAGTCAACAAAATACATAAGCACTTAAAATGTACAGAGTACCAGTCTTCACAAATCAAGCAAAAGACCAATCCCCCCGGCCCCCACCCTGCAGGGATCCTACAGAAAGTACTGCACACCAGTTGAACAAGAAAAGCAATCTGGACTACTCACAGCTTCACAAGCATACACAAAAGACTTCAAAAGAAGATTAGCATAAATATGATCTGAACTCGTAAAAAAGATGTACTCATTATCTGATTTTCAAGTCAGCATTCAAAAGGGAAACAATTTATACAGAAGTAACTTCATAGCTTCCCGTGTTTCAGATTAACTGCTGAAATTTATAATTTCTTAAACGAGCCATAGTCAAATGTTCAAATTTGATAAACCTACAATAACTATGGCTTCAAAGATTCCTGAGATGTGACACTTTTCCCCACTCACACAAATCTACATTGCACACGAGCAAAAGGATTGCCAACATGAATTAGACATATATATAACAGTAATTCTGGAAAAGCATAAACTTAGGCAAGCATAAATTAAGTAGAGACACATGAAGTAGGCTTCTTGATTCAATAAACCAGCCGAAGAGCACCATTCATCAAGTCTGACACATACCTCCCCCGCGTTCACCAAGATAACGTGCGGCGTAAAACCAACCCCACAGTTACCTGCCCACGAGCAAGAAGGATCAGACCATGATCAAAATTATAACAAGAAAAAGAATCAATTAATTTAAACCAAAATCACACTAACCAAAACCCACCTAATGCATCCAATTGCAGCTTGCTAGAACTTGAGGGCCGCCCCCGGTTCTTCTTATCGGAGGATGTGGCGGCTCCACCAGAATCCCCACCACCGCCGCCAGTTCCACCAACTGAGGAGGAAATAGGGGTAGGAGCCAAACCCAAAGCAATGTTACTAGCCCCACCATCTGGAGAATACTTTCTGGGTCTTCCCCTTTTCTTCTTCTGTGAATCAATGCCTAGCCCAGATGGAGATGGCCTCAACCCAGATGAGTCGTCCCCACAATAAGCTGAATTAAGGGTCTCAAGGCCGGGTTTTGAAGGAGCTGGAGATTGGGTGGTTGTCACCACTGGTGAGTTGAAAGGGAAACGATTGTTGTTGTTGTGTTGTTGTTGATGTTGGAGCATAGAAGCTGAGGAATTGGGACTCATCATTTGGGGGTTTGATGAGTTGGGCAAGTTTGTTGCTGCTGCCATTGTTGTAGGGTACCCAGAATTTGCATGGTGATGCATCATCATCCCCGGCAGTGGCTGGTGGTGAAACTGGTGGTGGTGTTGGAGGTGGAGCGGCGGCGCTGGTGGGCCGCGGGGGTCCATGAGAATGAGATTTGTGAAAAGGGCAAACAACAGAGAAACAAGACAAAATTTTTGATGTGAAGAACAGGGCCAGAGATATCTACTCTGACCTACTCACTCTGAAGGGGAGTGTTGGGGGATGAAGAAGTACAGAGGCGAAGCATCAAGGAAACAAGGAAGGTGTAAGAAGGGAGGAATTGAATTAAGTAAAGAGGGTTTTGCGAATAAAGATGCTGAGTTTATATATAAAAAGTCGCTTTTTCTTTTTCTTTTTCTTTTTCTTTTTCTTTTTCTTTTCTCTACTTTTTCACTTGAAATATTTCAATTTCTTTCCCATCATTTTCTGGAGTCCTTGACCTACTGTGATAAGGAGTTATCACATGTTATTGAGTAATTTTTTTTTCCACATTAATATAATTTTTTTTTATATGGTAGCATCATGTGTTTTAATTTAGATTAGAAGTGATAATAAAGAAATAAATTAATTATCTATGTAGCTAGTTATGCTCAATTTTTTGAATATCTTTTTAGTTATATAGGGCTTCTTTTAATGTACACGCCTCTATTTAATTAACATAAAAATAACATGAAGAACTATTTCAGTATCATGTTGTTGTTTTGATATTGGAGCTCTTTGGCAGAGAATCATAGAGTGAGAAGCGCATGGAGGATCGATAAATATGGGATCTTTTTACATTTTTTTCTTTTCTATTTAGTTATTTGACATCTGCATCCCCAAAAAAAAGTATAATTGACTACACAAATAATCAGGTCCTCTACTGTCATTAGGAGTCCAAATTGAAAATAGAGTGCTATTATTTAAGGGGGGGGACTTAATGTCTCTATGAAAAAAATCAAAACTGATAACCTGGTATTACAAAAGATTAAGAACTCCCGTGTTCTTCGAGTTTTTTTTTTTTTATGGCCCATCTTTACGATCATGATATTATTGGGGCTTGAACTGTGTTAAGTCATAGGCTTTTTTTGTTTAAGACGGAGTGATGTCACACGACTCCATAGAGTAGCCTAGTTAACATTTAAATTAGTATTAGACAATTAGTGTGATGGCTAAATTGATAAGGAATTAAGGATACTGACTATTAAAATACATTGCTAATGGATAGATTTATCTTCTCCATTAAACTTCTCGCTCGGTGTCATATGGCTCGTATTAGCTCTTCCTATTAGCAAACCGATCTTTATTAATCCTACCGGAAGGGCAATTAATAAATAATTTAATATATTTTGAACTTACCAATAAAAATCACCGTTTTTTGTAAATAAGGGGCATCATTGAAGTCATATATAGAACATCTACAATGTACACAACTAGGTCTTTTGCCAGATAATTAAAACTAATTGTTAATTAACTAAAGACACTCATTGTTTCATAGTTCAATCTTTAGAAATGATATCCATAGATATTAATATTACTTTTTTGGCGAAATGGCTTATTGTAAAACATACTTGAAGAATTGACATCTATTAAAGAAACATAAGTCAGTGTAAAGGAAAATACAAAGGTCAATATAGATTATATTTAAACTTAACTTTCTGATATAATTTTTAAAGATTTTATCAGTTGAATTAAGTGACATCACATTAAAAAGACGTAATGCAGTTAAGCAATATTCTATGCCAAGCAATTTCAAATGAACAGCAAATAGAGTGTGAAGAGATGATGCCGCAATGGAGCCGCCTATCAAAATAGTGTGTGAAGACTAACTGTCATAGATAACTAGAGAAAAATTATTGGAAGGAAGAAAAACACTATTCAAAACACAAAAAGTAAAATAACTTATCAATGAAAACCACAAAGAGATTAGAGATTCTTTAGAGAAAAAATATGAAGGAAGATCTGGTTAAAAAGTGGCTTTACATAAGTTACTTATTAGTTTGTTTAAAAATAAATAAATTAATTATAAATGAAGCATTTGCCAACATTTATATTGTAAAATGATGTCATCGAAATTGCACCAAAAATATGATTTCATCAAAACATTCAATATATTCCAGTACCGCTGATAGGGGTGTAATCTAGATGAATCAAGCTCGAAGCTTAGCTCGTGAACTTGTATTCGAGTTCAACTCAGCAAGCTTGGTGAAATCGAGCTTGAACTAGACTCATCCAATGCTCGTTTGAGATGTAAGCCTAATTTTGGCTATTCCACAACTTTATAACTTTGAGACTAAATTTAACTTATCTAAAGTTCAGATAAAGCCTTACCATTTATTGTGTAGATATTGACCTCCCTTTTTAAAGTTCAGATGTATAAATACAAAAAGATTGGTTAGCATACCTGATCTGTGTGGCCATAAGATAATCATAATTGTCTCATTATTGATAGGTGATGGGCTGTTAGCATCACTAGTCAATATGGGTATTAAGGTTATGAGTGTAAATTTGCATAAGTTGTGCAATCACTCTAGCTTTGCCTTTACACAAGCATCTGAGCGGATGTGTAATGTCCAGAATATATTATAAAAAGGTGAGGAAGGAGAAAGGAGAGAAAAGTTAGATTGAGTGTAAAAGCGAACTATATTGTTGTAATGTAGTGTGACCATGAACGATATTTCTTAGTCAAGTTAACATCGTTTATGTGAAAGTTTAATTTTCAAACCCTCATATTTGCTTCTTGAGATGGCTCGTAAAAGTTTGATAAACCGGTTGGCTCGGTTGCATATAAAACTGACTAATTTAGGTTCGGCGAGCACACGAGCCCAAATTCATGAGGTTTGAGATCAACTTAAGCTCGGTGATACGTCAAAAAGTGAGTTGATTTGCCAGCCAAACACGAAAGCCAACTCGACCGACACCGATAACTGCTAGTGCTGTCACGGGACCATCAAAATGCAGCACCTTTCTAAAGTTAATCTTGGCACTTCATAAGTCTATTGGATGAATGATAGAAAATATTGTTGGCAAGCTTTTGACAAGACATGAGAGACAAATTATTCTTTAGTGATTATTTTGGTCGTCATTTCTAGGAACAATCGCATAAAGAACTCGGCACAACTTTCGTCTCATGTATTGCTAACTGATTATCCAGTGTATTCAGTCCCGTAAAATCAACTTTTCATGATTAATAAAGCCAATCAAATCTGATGAGTCAAGCAGGAAAGAAAACAAGATGGTTGGTCTTGGAGTAATTTTTATTAGATGGAAATTTAATAAGATAATTATTTTGATAAAAATAGTTATGAAAATATATTTTTAAATTATGCCTAAATGATAATTAATTATTTTGATAATTAATTATTACAATGCACCTTTTGATAAATAATTAATTTGATTAATTATTTATGAAGAGGTACAAGGTAGTTTGGATGATTAACTAATTTATACCTTTTAATGAAAGGGTGCATCTATGAAGAGACATGTCTTTTTTAAAGTGGTGTTTGATGAAAGAGTATTATCCTTTCATGAAGAAGTATGATGAAATCTATAAATATGGATGACCTTGACATGCATTCGTAATGCCTTATTAGGCATGATCAAGAAAGCTATACTATCGTCATAATCCCTATAATTTCTGTCATATCTTGGATACTCATGGTCCTATCTTTGTAAGTGCAACACGCAAATAGGGGAGGCTTCTTTGTATCTCAAAGACCGATTCAGGTAGTCCTGTTGCACGTGGGGGCGAATAGAGTCTTTAGGGAAAAAGTAATTGCACCTGCCTAGAAGCCTCAGTTAATTTGACACTGAGTTTGTCTATGACAAATAGAGATACGTATCCATCAAATCGAATTTTACACCAGCAGTTAGGAGCATGTGTGCACATGATGATAGAACCACAAGTCTAGTATTGGTATCAGTATGTTGTAAAGTTTGGTGCACCACCATGTGCACATCACATTCATCTTTCACAACAAAAGAAGATCAATCACAAATCTAAAGAAAAGACATGATGTAGCATATAGTAAATTGGGAAGTTCATATACAAGTCCATTTCAAGGTGTAACCTCAGTGTTGCAAACTGTGTGGGCCTACTAGTAAAGAACCCTAAATGCATGTAATTAATTAAACATTAAACATCACTAAAATGAAGGCTAATTTAATATATATATATATATATATATATATATATATATATATATATATATATATATATACACATACACATATGTATATATATACATATATACCTATATATATATATATATACATACACACACATATATACACATTTATGTATATATGTGTGTATATGTATGTCAATATGTACATCGTACTCTTTGGAGTACAAATTTTCAAGAGCCACATCAGTAAATATATAATAAAAAATTAATATTTAACAAATACACGTGTAAAAAATATATACACGTAGGCAATGAGAGCATATACTTTTGAGAGTACAAAAGAAATTACTTATATATGCATGTATGATCTACACGTATGATGTCACATAGAATGTCATATAGGGTGCCACTTTGAATAAGAAAGCAATGTAGGATAGTAACATAAGGGTCTTCCACTATGTATGTAAATATGTAATTGAGATAATCAATCCAATTTAATTCAAATTAATGACGTGACTATTCACATGTGTTAAGTTATTAATTGAATTTAGTCTTTAAAAAATTCATATAGATTAATAAATAAATTATTTATGTGTCAAAAAATAAGTTTGTTGATATTCTTTTTAATGTAAGTATTTTGGACATTAAGAATGAAAATTAAATATATTAATTAGAATATAAAAGAACAAAGAGAATATGACGAGTTTTTTAATAAGATAAATTATATAATAGATCAAATTTATTATCACTATTGGAAAAAAATACTATTTTTTATCTATTAACATATAATAAATTATTTAACTTGCAACCTTACAGCACAAAGAGAATAACCCTAGTAAATAATAAAAGTTGAGTACATAGATTCAGATTGTATGGGGGGAAACTTTGCTAGATATGATTGATTATCTTTTTTTTTTTGGTGGTAATTTTAGTTCATGACGCCATTCATATAAGTGAAGTGTATAATTGTATTCTAGGAACTGTATTAAATGTGGTTCATTTCCTACACCTTTGAATTTCGTGAATGTTAACATTCAATTAGCATGCATTTATGAAAAAATGCATATGAATTAGCCACTTTTTCTTCAGTGCATGAATCAAAATAGTATAAACACCTCTAAGGTTTTCTTGAATCAAATGGCTGACATGATCATGCTACACACTTACACTACTCCGTACAAGTCATTCGCCAATTTACATTAAATTCTAATACCAGCAAAGATTGAGGAGAAAGAAGCCACCAAACCCCCGACTCTCTATATGTTCTAACCTTGATTTCTTCTTTTAGCAATTCGTTAGGTATATTAGGTTGTAATCTAATCTCCAACAACCGACTAAGTACTGTTAATAATAACAATTTTCAGTGTAAGTCCCGTTTGCATAGGGTTTGGGAAGATCCAAATATAAACAACCTTATCTTTGTAGGTGTCGCTATCCACAAATAGACTGATCTAATAGACCTGCAAAATATTTGAGAAAACATGTTGGAGTTACAAAATCTTTTGATACAAAATGAAAACTCAAAGCCTATAAGCTGTAGCAATGAATACATAAAGAGAGATACGCACATAACCACAAATAACAATAAGTTATATAATGACCACTACAACCAAAAGAAAAAAAATTACCAGCACAAACAAGTGCTGCAAACACATGATAAGTACCAACTAGGACGCATGAAAGGTTTAAAAAAATAAAACCGTGCACTGGCTATTCATGTTCCCTTGATCAGGATCCAAGAAGGACAAGTAACCTACTACCTAAAGTCTATAACCTTTATCATATACCTCTGCAATCTCCTATCTTGAGTCATGTTCTCAGTTAATCTTAAAGTCCTCAAGTGTTAATCCTAAAATCCTCAAAATCGTATCTAATCACTTCGTTCCAAATCTTCTTAACTCTACCTTGATATCTTCTACATTCCGAAAAAACAATCCTCTCACATCTCCTCACTGGTACATCCATATATACTCCTCCTCCAGACATAATTAAACCATCTAGGTTTAACATCTCTCATCTTATCCTCTATGGGTGTTGCTCCTACTTTGCCCCTAATCACTTTATTTCTGATCCTATCTAATCTCGTGTGGCCACACATCTAACAGAGTATCCTCATCTCTGCAACCCTCATCCTTTGAACTTGATACTTTTTGATAGGTCAACACTCGGCTCGTGCAATAACGTCAATCTAACAACCATACAATAAATTATCCCCTTCAATCTTAGCTGCGGGGTCATCTTGTCGCAGAATACTCTAATGCATTCTTCTATTTTTGCTATCTTGCGTTTATTCGTTGATTAATGTCCTCGTCAATATTTCTTTTTCTTGAATGGTTGAGCCTAGATATCTAAACTTCACAACCCTTGGTATTACCACACCCACAATGGTCACATCGTCCTTCATACCACCTTCCCCGTCGCTAAATTGACATTGTAAGTATTTCAGTCTAAAACATTTAGCCTCTAGGATATTTCTCCATAGGTCCAACTTTTGTTATAACTAGGGGTGTGCAAAACTGGTTAAACGGAGTTTTAGTACGTTAACCGAAACTCGGTTAACCGGTTTTTCGGTTCAAAAAAATTTCGAACTATAACTGAACCGGAAATTTTGGTTAACCATTTATTGGTTAACCGAAAATTTCGGTTTGTCCAAAATCCGAACTGTAACCGAAATGAAAAAGTTAGTTAACCGATTTTTCATTTCGGTTAATCGATTTTTCGATTCGGTCATCGGTTAACCGTTCACAAATAATAAAAAACGTACACTTTCTTACCTAAATTTTTCATTTTTTATGTTAATTTTTTGTATATAAAAATTAAGCTTTGGTTAACATTTATAAATAATAAAAAAAGTGCACTTTCTTACCTCAGTTTTTACATTTTTTATGTATAATTTTAAAAAAAATTATTTTTGGTTTGGTTATCCGAATTTTCAAATCGTCCGAACCGTAATCGATCTGAAAACAGAAAATTTGTTTCGATTCGGTTAACTGAACCGATGTTTTGAAAAATTAATTCAGTTAACTGGTTTTTTGATTCGGTTTTTTCGATTTGTTAGTTCTTTTCGGGTTTTTTTGCACACCTCTATTTATAAACCCTCATTAGACTCATTGATAAAAACTATTCTGCCCGTAAATAGCATACACCATGGGGTTTGTTTCTCACCTTTTGTACGACTTATTTCTCTTGCTCATTTGTGCAAGTTTTATCAGGTTGTCGAGTCCGTTAAAGAGTCCCTTTCTTATTTATAAATTTGTTTCATCGGGTTAGATTAAGAATGATTAAACAATGGAAGTTCATATAAGTAGATCAAGATTATGTTTATTCCCAGTTAGATATGTTATATCATAGTTTCAGACACACTTGTTTTACCAAGTTTTGCAATAGCTCGCCTCATTCAAGAAAGACAAACTGAAGTCAAAGAATGCAGTTTGTGGTCATAATGATGCTGCTAGCATAGAGTTCGTTCAAAGTATATTCACAATTAACTTTGTCGAAATAGAGGTCTATTTTAATATTGTAGATTTATTCTTGTTATAAAATTATCAATCTCGTGTTATTTTTTTTATGTAATTATTTTAATTTTATTTTTTTCTATCGAAAAGAAATATTACATCTGGTGTGAACTCACTGTATGAGCATTAGAGTAGCTAGATGATAAAAGGTATAAACATATTATATTACGGCCATGTTCTTTTCGTTGAAAAATTGCAGATGTGGAATGAGTGAGAGTCAAAAAAGGGGAAGGAGTGGGTGTGAGTGGGTATAAGTGGTTTGTTCAATGTGAGAGTGGGAAGAAGTGGGGAGGAGTAGGAAGGAGTTGAATGAAATAGGAGAGTTGATGTAAGTTGCAAATTTTGTTTTTTAATGTAATCTTTTATTTGTGATAGTAGTTACCGATGATAAAATAATTTTTATAGTGAAAAAAATATTTTGTTGTGTTACGTTGATTCGGGTACGAAATATTATTTCGTAGCCGTTGTTATCTCAAAAAAATTGTAATTTTCGTTATTCGTAAAACAAATTGCGGATGTATTTTTTTCACATATTAACCAAATATAAACAACGAAAAAAATATACATATGTTCAGGTCCTGTTCATTTCGTTGGTAAATCCAAATTTATCAACCTCAACCAAATTCAACCCATTTCAATCCACTTTACGAACTTTGACCCACTTTAACCAATTTCAACCCACTTCATATTATTTTAACCAACGTCTGCCTATCATACAATAAAATTCAACTCACTTCAACCAACTTCAACCCATTTCAACCTACTTAACCAACTTTAACCCACTTTAACCAAAAAAAAAATATACAGTTCAACTTACTTCAACCCACTTCTACCAATCTCAACCAACTTCACATATATATATTTACCAACCCATATTTCCCAATGAAAAGAACAGACCCTCAGTACATGGAAAACAATCATCTGCAATTTGTGTGAAGAATTTTCAATGTTTTGTTACTAACGCACATATAAAAAAAAATCTGCTCAAAATACGCGTACAATACATCAGCACTTCCTATCACCAATTACAAAAAAGCCAAAAAAAATTATGCATTCCTTCATTATGCTGAAAAAAATATCTGCAATTTTTATCACGAATTATGATGAACGAAAAATAAATCTGTTACATATACAGCAACAACCATCCATGCTCTGGTGGCATATAACAAATGCTTCGTAACGAACATCAAAAAAAAATTAAGCATCTCTTCCATATACAGAATCAAATCCAAAATATATACCAGTCACAAATAACTAACATTTTCTTAACAACGCAGAAAAAATTATCATTTGTTCAATATATATAATAAAAATTACATCATTTATAATTTCTGGCACGACTAACAAATATTTCTATAACATCCAAAAAATAAATAAAACTTTATATAATTGTTATCAGACTATTCGTATACACAATTATATAAATTATAAAAGTTTTTAAAATATAAAAAATAGTAGTTATATGTAGGATTGTGAAGGAGTTGATGAGAGTGAGTGAGAGAGAGTAGAAAGGAGTAGTATTTTTTTATAGTGTGAGAAGATGTGGGAAGGGGGAAGAAGTGGGTGGGAATAGGATGAGTCCATTAAACCACAAAAAGAATAGAACCTACTTTAGTTAATGACCTGGGAAGAGCATATCGTCAAATGTGCATGAATAAGTTCACCTATTTTCTTACAAGTTACAACTCGAAAAAAAAGACATACTTCTGGTAGTTTTTGTCCCATAATAACTGTAGATTTTGTAGTAACAACAACAACAACAAAGGATCAAAGATAACAAGTTTGAACGAAAACTATCATTTCTTTGGTCAGACAAATTTACTGAAATTATTTTCTCCAAACACCTTATTTGTTGGGGTGTCATAAACCTGGTGTCTACTCTGCATTTTTTTCACGAAAATAAATTATATTTTTTTACCTCCAATTCTGCTAACAACCAAAAATTTATTAAAATAAAAAATCATACACTAACTGTGCAAAACACGGTATGATAACTAGTGAAGTAATATAAAAAGTAATAAGTGGTCCCCCATGTGTGCCATATCCAAGGCAATAAAGGCACATAAGGAGTGGCAAGTGTGGTGGGGCTAAAGGTTGATAGTTGCTAGACACCAAGGATTATTGAGCAAAATTAACTAGTTAATAAGTAACAAATAGTTATTTTTTTAGATTATTGATAACTGCTAAAAGGCCAAGAGTCACAATGTACGTGTTCGAATAAAAACATAACCAAGTAATTAAGGAAACCCCCATGACACGATACAAGGGATAACCAGTCAAAAATTATTTAAAAAAGAAACTAAAGCTTAATTGAATATCATTGAAGATAAGATTATCCACTACTGGATCTCTCTAGACCACCAAAAGAAGATCCACACCACATGAAGGTCACTTCCCTAGGCTTAACTCATCAGGCTAGCCCAGTAGCTCAACATCCTCTCCCCTCATGATCTTCACCACCATATTGTCGCCAACCCAAACAACCCTTCCCCATTCCCTTCCAACCCCTTTGATGAGACTGCAGGCATCGATGATAAAGCCGACGCCAACAAAATCGATAGATCGGGAGGTGGACAATAACTATTTGAGTAGCAAATAACTGAAAAATCAATTGTTGTAACAAATAGAGTTGTTTAGGTAATTGATAATTAATTAAGTGGCAAATAACTATTGACCATTGTTGATAGATATTGAATAACAGGAAATTATAACTAAAAAAAAATGATATAGATATTAAATAACAGGAAATTATAACTAAAAAAAAAAATATGATAAATGGTGAGGAGTGATCAATGCGTGACGCTCATGCGGTAGAGGCATATGGAGGCATGGTGGAGGATTAGTGTGGGGGGCAAGAGTTTAATGCGTGCCTAAAAACGTCAAATTACCTTGAAAGCATCAAACGACGAATGAAAAGCAACCAGAAGCGCTCCGTGTTACAGATAAGAGTCCTATATTGGAAAAGTGATTTGAAGGTCATGGGCTTATAAGCAGTGGCGCTGCATATCATATTAAACTGGCTTTTGGATAGAGGATAATGGTCTCGTGACAAGTAGTAGGCAGGGCCCCCACCTGGGATGAAGGCGTCACATGATTGGATGGGGGAGAGTGTCATAGATAAATAAGAGTCTCATCGAAAAAGTGATGGGAGGGTCATATGTTTATAAGCGGCAGCGCTGCACACCATATTAGACTGGTCTTTGGGGGAGAGGGTAATGACCCCGTGAAATCCGACACATCTCCAAGCAATCAGAAGGGAATGGTCAACCACAACTTCATTATTTTTCTTATTGTTCTTATTATCATTATTATTACTAAAATTGAAATTTAGGATCCAAAAGTATACTTCATAAAATCTCAATGAATTTATGAATTATTTTTGAAAATTATAGGTCCCCTAAATCATTTGGAAATATCCCTAGACAATTTTCACAACGGTAAAAGGAGAAACATCAACAAAGGTGTTTGTTCTCGCAAAGGAACGCCCAATTACATTCTCTACCAAGATTGATCTAAGAATTGATGAGAAGCATAAATAAGTCGAGAATAAATCGGTAGAAGAACACCCAAATTTAGATAGCCAGACTGTTGTTATATTTACCTTTCTGAATACACATTTAGCGATAATTTAAATATCTTTTTCTTTTCATATAAGAATATTATTGATGATATTATGAATCGGCCACGATATTTGAATCTTTTCTTATAAAGTTGAGGTAGTTATCTTGTTATGGAAGTCCTCAGTCAATTAGTAAACCCACAAGTAAATTTTTCCAAACATGGGCCATTCCAAAGGGGAGAAAAACGGGTGGGAACGAAATTGAAATATTCCAAGGAAAGCTTCGAAAAGAAAAGGAAAAAGCAACTTGTAAAAAACCCTAAAACCCTCCTTGATGAATTCAATTCCCCCCCTTTTTCATTCCTCGTCGTTAATGCTTCTCCACTGCACTGGTTCATCCCCCCTCACTACTCCAGAGTAGGTCGGAGTAGATATCCTGGCCCTGTTCTTCGCCCCCAAAAAATTGTCTTTTTTCTCTGTTGTTTTGCCCTTTTCACAAATCTCATTCTCATGGACTCCCGCGGCCCACCAGCGCCGCCGCCCCACCACCAACACCACCACCAGTTTCACCACCAGCCACCGCCGGGGATGATGATGCATCACCACGCAAATTCTGGGTACCCCACAACAATGGCAGCAGCAACAAACTTGCCCAACTCATCAAACCCCCAAATGATGAGTTCCAATTCCTCAGCTTCTATGCTCCAACAACAACAACACAACAACAACAACAATCGGTTCCCTTTCAACTCACCAGTGGTGACAACCACCCAATCTCCAGCTCCTTCAAAACCCGGCCTTGAAACCCTTAATTCAGCTTATTCTGGGGAGGAATCATCTGGGTTGAGACCATCTGCGTCTGGGTTAGGCATTGATTCACAGAAGAAGAAAAGGGGAAGACCCAGAAAGTATTCTCCAGATGGTGGGGGTAGTAACATTGCTTTGGGTTTGGCTCCTACCCCTATTTCCTCCCCAGTTGGCGGAACTGGCTGCGGCGGCAGCGGTGGCGGGGATTCTGGTGGAGCCGCCACATCCTCCGATAAGAAGAACCGGGGGCGACCTCCAAGTTCTAGCAAGCTGCAATTGGATGCATTAGGTGGGTCTGTGTGATTTTGGTTTGCATTAATTGATTATTTTCCCTGTCATGATTTTGATTAGGGTCTGATCCTTCTTGCTCGTGGGCAGGTAACTGTGGGGTTGGTTTTACGCCGCACGTTGTCTTGGTGAACGCTGGGGAGGTATGTGTCACACTTTATGAATGGTAATTTTTGGGTGGATTCATGCAATCAAGAAGCCTACTTCATATCTATCTACTTAATTTATGCTTGCCCAAGTTTACGCTTGTCCAGAATTACTGTTATATCTGTGCGTAATTCATTCTGGCCATTCTTTTGCTCGTGTGCAATGTAGAATTGTGTGAATGGAGGAAAGAGTGACAGCTCTAAAGTCTTTGAAACCATAGTTATTGTATTGTAGGTTTATCAAATATGAATATTTGACTATGACTTGTTTGAGAAATTATAAATTTCTGCAATTGATGTTAACATGGTGAGCTATGAAGTTAATGCTGTATAAATTGTGTTTTCATTTGAATGGTGAATCGAACATCAGATCATGTGTATATTTGTTCTGATGAGTTAAGGTTATGTTTATGTTAATATTTTTCTAAGGTCTTTTTGTGTATGCTCGTGAAGATGTGAGAAAGATTCTGACTTGCTTTTCTTCTTTGGCTAGTGTGCAGTACTTGAATTTGTTGTGGGATCACATGGTTGGGTTGGTCTTTTCCTTGATTTGTGGAGACCTTTGCTTTGTTCATTTGAAGTGCTTATGGGTTTGTTAATGTACTGTCTACTCTTTTATGTATTGAGCCATTCCTGTAGTCATGTTTTGTATAGCAGAAGTCCTTGTTCATGTGCTCTTTTATCTTTTGATTCTTATTCTGAGTGGTTCTTGGGTTTACAGGATATAGCATCAAAGATCATGGCCTTTTCTAAAGATGGACCACGAACAGTATGTGTGCTTTCTGCAAATGGTTCCATCTGCAATGTGAGCCTTCGGCAGCCTGCAATGTCAGGTGGTGTTGTGAACTATGAGGTATGTGTTGAGCCACAATTATGTTTCTACTTACTATTGTGCTTGGTTGTCCATGTTGTATGGTGCATTCTAGATTACTTCTAATTTTGAGAAGCATGTCTTGTTGCGTTTTATGAAGGCCGCTTTCATCTTAAACTTTGGCAGTTTGATGTGTTTGTACAACTGTTGCTTGACATCACCAATATGTGTTTTCTATAATGTATTGACCAATTGGTAAGGAACCAAGACTTCAATATGTAGAATACCTTTGCATTTACCTGGGTTTGACTGTATCGCTGGAGACTTCGTCTGGTCAGACTTGGTTTGAGTTGACCTTAGTTTTTCCTTCCATCTCGCTCCCCACAGATAACCGGAGGTAATCCAGCAGGTTAATTGTGGAATTTCTATTTCTGGAAACCCAGGAAGTTTAATTAACCTTTTTGTGGAGTGCCTTTGCACATTCTAGGGAAAGTTATAGGTCGTCAATTTCACTATGATATGTCTTTTATCTATATGCTGTCCAATACATGTCCTTGTGATTCCAGTGGTTGGTGGATGTAGTTCCTGAATGCCTGCAATGTGTAAGATGCCTTTCTGTTTGGGTTTCCCGCTCTGAGTCATCCTTGGTCAATCTTCTATCTTTGATAGACTAAACTTGCTGCTTGGTTTCCTCTGAGGATACCTCTTTCCTACAGTTGATTTTGTTCTTGGATTTCTTTCCTGTTACAAGAGGAAGCCTGCCCAAAGGGGGAGGAAATGGTTCGAAATGTCAAAAATTTCTCTATTTCCATAGTGTTTTACAATTCACCATTTCACTACTATGTGTGCATGAAGGCGTTTCTCTTGTAACTCTGCAACTTAGAAGCAATGCTCTCCGGTGTAGCAAAAAACTTCCTTTTTTGCAATGACTTTAATAGTCATCCTGATTGCCCTTCTCAGATCTAAAAATAAATCTTTGACCGGAGCTTTCTTACAAAATGCAATTGATGTGAAGTTTTGGAATTTTGAGAACTAACATACGTGATTACTGTCATAAGTTGTGTGAACACAGAGGGGATAGGGAAAGGTCATCAGATGGAAGTTTCAAATGTCTTCTGACAACTAATTAGATTATGCTTTATCGTAAGCCTTACAATCACTCTTGAAAAATTAAATCATATACAATAATTACATGTTTGAAAGAATGAACTGTGGACTTTTCTTCTCAGTTATTCCGTGCCATGACCCCAATGAAAAGGGAGAACATTGAAGGTCTTTTCTTTTCATCTTTAAATTTTTCTTGGTCTGATTTAGCTTGACTCATTTCCTGTAAGAATGTAGATTCGCAGTTTTTTTTTGGGGGTTTTTTTTCCTTTGGAGGAAAACAAACTTAGAACTTGTCATTATTGGGTAGTGGCAGAACCGTAGTTTTAAAAAGCGCGAGGTGCACTGAGATGCATAGGGTTACAACGCACAAGGCGTGAGCTGAAGACGCACGCAACATGGATGCAAGGTGCACTGCTTTGCCCCCCCCCAAAAAAAAAAATAAAAGTCTTTAACATTTTGCAAAGCAGATTCTGTAGAAACAAGTTAGATAAATGCATTGAAAAATGGTTAGACAAGATATGTTATCATCGTAGTTCCCCAATGCTCCCACTTACCATGCAAGCATAACTCACCTTTTAGCTCCCAAGGAGAGAAAGAAGAAAAAAGGTAAAGGCAAGGCTAAGAAAAAGAAGAAAAAAGGGGAAGATATAGCCTTGCATCTTGAGGCGCACCTCATCCCCTCAGAGGCGGTAACCTAGTAGCCTCACACCGAGGTGGGATGAGGCAGTGACCTAATAGCCTCACGCCGAGGCGCGCCTAGGCGTGGCTCAGGCGGGCTTTTTTAAACTAAGGGCAGAACAAAATAGTATATGTGGCCAATGGGTAAGAACCAAATTAGTGTCATTAATGGATGAATTTGGAGTAGTATCAGCAGGATTATATGCCTCTTTGTACTTGGTAGAATTCGTGTAACTACGTTGTGGTCTTGTAGACCTCTTACATTAGTTCTTCCCTTTGCCACCTGATACCTCTAGTTGAGCTCAATGGAGATTGCTATGAACAGAGGTTGGCTTTGCCAACCGTAGAGAAAATTTGGCAACGGTTGTAGTAGATGTAAATCAGAAGTTTCCTCTTTGTTTTAAGAACGGAGTTCTTTCAGGTTAGTTCCTCAAATATAAGTATCTAAGTCGCTCATGAATCCTACTTTGTCCGGCCCATTTGACCAGTCTTAAGAACTCAATATGGACTATTTTTTTGGTCCTTAGTTCTAAGACTTGCATGTCCTATCTCCTAGATAAGTGGTGGATTTAGATGTGATATAGCATCAACTCCTGGTCTAACACTATAGTTTCAGGGCACTTTTGCTTTCACTTCCTAGTTTTAGAACAATTTCTACTGCATTTAAATTCTTTCATAACCCACCATGTAGAATAGGTTGTGAGGCTTGGATGCCTTATCCTTCACTTTCCTCTTTAGTGTTAGAATAGTTTCCCTGTATATAAATTCTTCACAACCCACTATGTAGAGTGTATGCTCATCCAACAAGCTTATGGAATGATTCGAACTGTTGTTATCAAGGCTTACTTGTTGTGCATTCAGCTAATTATCGGACTCTCAACAGATGACAGCTTCATGAATTGGGTTAACCTTGTTACTTCTGTAACATCTTGAGTGTTTTTCCATAAGTCTTATATATTGTGTGTAAGCACCTTAAGCTGCATATCTTGAGATCCTTTTATTGCTTGCGGTGTATGCACATTTCCTTGTTCTCTTATAGTGAGGTTTTGCACCACTTGTGTTGCAGGGACGATTTGAGATCATTTCTCTTTCAGGTTCATTTCTGTTCTCAGAAAATAGTGGTCAAGTCAGATCAGGAGGATTGAGCGTGTCATTGGCGGGGTCAGATGGTCGTGTGTTAGGTGGTGGCGTTGCTGGAATGCTCATGGCAGCAACTCCTGTTCAGGTACTCACATACTCCTCCCCCCCCCCCCCCCCCTCCGTCTGCTATGAGTTTTTGACTTGGCTACTTGAAGACATATTGACCTCGATCATTTTCTGTAAATTTTGTCTTGGGATCCCCGCTTCATATTACTGGATTTTTTGATTAGTTCACATTGCTAACTCTGAAATTGGCCCTAGATCATCGTGGGCAGCTTCATTGCAGATGGGAAAAAGCCAAAGTACATGCCATCGGTACCTCAGTCTCATATGTTGAGCTTTTCTGCTCCACCACTACAAGCTGCTGGAAGCCCACCCTCAGATGAGGAGTCAAGCGAGGGGTCTGAAGAAAACGGTAGTAACAACCATATTGACCGGGCCATGGGTTCGTACGGAAACTCTAACCATCCCATTCACAATATGCAAATGTACAACCCCATGGGCTGGCCTAACTCCACTTCGAAAATGCTTCAAAATTAGTTACACACATCTTGTTGGATGGCAAGCTGATTTTCACGGTGTTTTAGAGGGTGATTTCTGGTTCTAACTGGCAGGGTTGAAAGGTTATATTCTAAGTAGCATTCTCTGTCCTCTTTTGCCTTCTTCCTCCCTTTGCCCCCTTTTGTGCTAGATGTAGGTTGATGGGAATGCCACCCACATTCTGAAAGCCAAGGTGTTTAGGCCCTCTTGGCATTGGCTGCACATATTTGTCGGGGTTTGAGATCAAATGTGGCCCTTTTAGCCGGTGCTTA
This sequence comes from Carnegiea gigantea, assembly GCA_029747015.1. Classification (NCBI taxonomy): domain Eukaryota; kingdom Viridiplantae; phylum Streptophyta; class Magnoliopsida; order Caryophyllales; family Cactaceae; genus Carnegiea; species Carnegiea gigantea. The sequence goes on along the minus strand of JAKOGI010000096.1, from coordinate 1,252,100 downwards.
TAGATCCTCTGACTAACTACTTGTAGGAGTCGCTTGTGTGTTATATGGTGGATTTGAGGATTGAATTTGATATATATGACAGGATGTTGGGTGTTGTGTGGAAGATTATGGGCTTATGGTGTAATTTATTTGTTTGTTTTCTCTGGGCTTAGAACCACTATTATCGTTTAGTTTGCACTTTCGCCTGGCCTGTTTTGAGGTAAGGTTGCTTACGTCTAAGCACTTCCCCTCTTATGAGTTTTTGTCAAGTTTGACATTGGGAGCGAATTGTATTTGTTGGGATATTCGAATATACCATTGATTAATACTGGAAATTAGATTGAGAGGTCGAAAATGTTGAAAATGTTGAGCATGTCTGGATAAATCAATTGAACATTGTAAGTGCAACGAATTATTACAAATCGCTATGTTGTATGGTTATCTGGACTGCGGAATTTGTCAGGTCTGAAGTGTTTTGGAAGTTTAGCCGTCCTAGATTTTTTGCCCCCTCGTACCAAAAGCTCTCCAAATTTAGAAAGCTCTGAGCAATAACACCATATCCAGAAACCTCTATCAAAAAACACCGCTTGGGCAGGAAAAATTGCAAAATGGATGTCTCATGTCACTGTGGAAGTTCATATTCTATGTTCTTGAATGAGCAATGAGGTTGAATCGGCTAAAAACCCCACCTCTTTAAGGCCTGTTTGTTATGACATATTGAATTTAATATGTTCTTCTCTGCTTCAGACTGCTAAGTGGTGGCCCAACCTATTTTAATATGCTCCAATCTTCAACTGAATGCATGAATAGAGGGATACTAATTTTGTCGAGAACAACAAACATTGTAACAATTTGTAATGTTGGGTCATACAATGAGCAAAATAAGCAAGTAATAAATGAATGTAGCAATGTCATAACCAATATGTTTCGTCATCAATAAATAACCACTAGATTTTTAAGTGTAACTTTTGTTATAACAAACATGTTTATCTGGTTGCAAATGGTCATAAAAATTTTTTTAATATATGAAAAATATTATTAATTTGCACAACAATACTTCCGATCAGGTTCAACTTATTTGTTGCAATATTTTTTTTTGAATATAAGCTAGTATTACAAAAATAAAATATTATTACACAAAATCATTGAAATTGCTCCAAAATGTTCCAGAACATTCTAAAAGTATTAATCTGCTTTCAATCTGCTTCAATTTGGTTTAATCAGCATGCTGTCATCTTTTTCAACCTACTCAAATCTACTAATTGCTGGTCCATTTCCTCCGATCTGTTTTTGGCTACTCGACTATACTCTTAACGAACAAGCCTTATGTTTGAACTTGTGAAAATCTGAGGGAATGAGGGTGTGTGATTCACATTTGAGGGAAGATTTCTGTCCTTTTTGTGGCAGAAGACTTGATATATATTACTTAGCTAACATTCCTGTTCATTTCCTTCATTTGATTTCTCTCTACCAAATTTTGTCAGGTCTCAGGTTCCTTTAATTCATTTACAGGGACTGTATTCATTAAAAACAATAGAGTTAGACTTCTTGTACAAAAGAGAAGTAAGGAACATATGAAAACTCAATAATAGATCATCGGTCGATTTGAGAACTTTCAATATTCTTTCCACGTAGGGCCTATTTTTTTCGTGGGGGAGGAATTGAAAGATTGTGCAAAGAAAGAAGCATTGATATGTGGATGCGAGGAGTGCGAATGAGTAGGAATTAATCGTATTTATCTTTAAGAGGTGGAAAGGACTACAAAAGAGAGTGCATGCATGGGAGGAAATGGTATGAGTGCGGAGCTAAGATTTACCCATGACTAGAGCGGTAGAGCCTAGGATGACCGGTGCAGTAAGTCACGTTGGTATCACGGAAACCTGTCGATGGCAAGACTAGAAAGTAGAGAACTACTCGGATTATAAGTAGAAGCAGTAATAACTTAGAATCCAGTTAATCCACCGTCTATATATGCGGGTACTTGAGTTTCAAAATGTGAAGTACGCAAGAAGGACGAAGTTGTTATTACAAAGTTTCTTTAGTTCCCTGCTATCTGGCTTGTACACTAATTTTTTCTGACAAATATATACAGGTGTGCTCTGTTTATCAGAAGACTCAAGCTTTCTATTGAACTATGTATGCTGCTATAAGAGGCTCTGCTATGTTATCATACAATTTCGCTCCGTTAAGGTGAATGCCAAGCCAATAAGCACTTTACAAGGCATTGTTCCTGCTGGAGTCTGTCCTTTCTGATTTCAGCTGCTGGATTCTCTGGCGTAATCTGCGCCTGTGATCGTGAATCTTCCACAAGCCATGGCCCAGGACAACTGCAGAGTAGATTCCATGGGTGATGATGGCCGCAAGGATATTGTTCGTCTGATAGGAAATAACCAACACAAAAAGGTAACTCTTACGGAATTGTTCTATACTTCTGTTTCTGTGATGCAGTCGATAGTCCCATAAAGAAAAGTATCGAATTGGGAGAGACTCAGACAACTTACTTGAATCCACTCGAAGCCAAGGTAAAGGGCCAAAATTCCTTCTAGGAGAGGTGAGTAGATTCTTTTCATTTGCCTCCGCTCATACCATGCTGCATCATCAAAGAAAGAGTCAATACATACATAGCTTCTGGGACAAAATGTCAAATTTTAACCCCCCCGCCCCCCAAAAAATAAAAAACCAACCAGCAAAGAGCTTCTTCAACTCCTCGCGTGCTGAGCGAGATCGCAGAACAGGTGCCACCACATACGTAGGATCTGAAATAAACAGCAGCACCTTTTATGATTACAGTTGAGCAGGATATCACAAAATTCAGCTTGCTTGAAGAAAAGCCGGTGAATAAATCACCTTTAGGTGAGGCAGCTATGTAATACAGAGAGCCAGTGAGGGCAGCTGTAATGACGGCTGCAAATGCCTGGGCAAAGGGTACAAATGGAGGCAGCACACCAGCCTACAAATTCCATGTTCCGCAAATTATCAGTAAGAAGCTGTTTTGCTTTATTGTTATAACAAGGAAAGGGTCAGAGGAACATGTCATTTACCAGCGCTACCATCCCCCGAGCCTCTGTCGCGAAGGACCCGCTCCTCAGGAATATATCAGCCAGAGCTCCCTGAAATGCCACAGGAAGTTTAAGATACACGTTCCAACAGTAAATAGATGCTAATTGTGAACGCTATGCTTTGGAATTTTTTAAGGAACATCAAGACATCAGTCGAAATCAAAGATATACGTTGATTGTTGAACCCTTAATAATATAAGGACACGCAACCATTCTGAATCATGGGAAACATTATCTTGTTCCGGTTTTCTCACATAGGATGCGTACCATTCTGTCACAAAACACGTGAAGTACTACAGCCTATGTGACAAACCCAGTAAAAGGTACGATTTCAATTGAATGATTAACATTAAAGAAGGGTCAACAGTTGCTGCGAATCTGTTGTACCACAGCAGAAAATATAGTAATTGATACTTGACTTAGACATGGCTTAATTCTTGTGCTAATGTTTTCACGTGGTTTTGACATGTCTTTTGAAAACCCACGGATGAGTTATGATAGGATTACCCAAAAGACAAGTTATACAAGGCCTTATATGAGAGAGACGTCTAACCTGGACAGCAGCCCGGTAGAAGAGCTCCTCTCCAACTGAGCTTGCAGCAACAATGAGTATAAACTACCAAATTGACCAAAAAAATTGTCAAACTATTGTCATCTAATTGACAAAGTTTTTTCACTCTGTAAGGAGTTACAAGTATCTACCTGCCATGGTGACATCCCATAGAAGAAGCTTCGCAGCTCCTCGTCTTCCACATCTCTTATGGCACGAGCATGGGGTGATAACTTCACCACCTCATCCTATAGAGAGTAAATACAGGCCATCAGAAATAAATACAGAACAGACAGAGCTTGAAGAATATAAACTTCTCCAAAGCAATTCACCGGTCATATGAAGTTATATAATATGATCAACCTCCAAGAAGAGTTGGAACACACACATCTAATATAAAGAGAAGACCCATGATAGGGAGAGTTGCATATCCAAGTCCCACAATGATGGCATCAAATGTTGGCTGGAAACCACCAGAACTGTCTATTCCTGTGAGTGAGCATATGAACCTCCCAGCCAGAGCCATAGCACCATAAATGCCTATTTCCACATAACAACCAATCATAAGTACATCCAAACATAACAACCAATCATAAGTACATCTGAACAAGAGAGAGAGAGAGAGAGAGAGAGAGAGCGAGTCTGAGATTTCATTATAAAAAGGATACAGCCCGTAGTAAAAGAAGGAATTCAGTTGAAGATTCACATTGTAAGGGGCATCGAACAGCTGAACAATGAGCAAACATATAGGAACAACTCGAAAAAGGAGACTTGCGAAAGTAATTCAATTTATATCAATGCTATTACACCCAATATGCGTCTCAAAGATGGAGCATACCTTTCCAACTTGGGTGTCATCAAAAGCAACAAGATCAAGAAAACCAACATAAAGAAGGCATCACCAAAAAGCAATTCACACGCAAAGGTAGTAACAGACACACAGAATCACAGTCCATAGATGCTAATTTCTTCCCTCCATCCCCATCCCTTGCCACTTTGGACTCTATAATCTTCCCTCTACTTTCTCTTTTTTCCAATCTTCGTTTTGCTTTTTTTGTTTTTTTTTGGGGGGGGGGGGGTTATGATTGATATCCAGTGTTTTGCAACTCAAAATCACTCAAACCATGAGTCAAATACCAACAAAAGCTAATAGTACACTTCTGCAACCATTTTAGGTAAAAAGATTGTATCCTCAAACCTTATCCCTCCTCATTGGCAGCTACTACTACTTCTTACCATTCATTCAAACTAAACCAGAAATGCACATAAAAAAGACGCAATTCCCATTACTAAGCTCATCAACCCATCAAAATTGAACATAAATCTGACCAAATGCATATGAACCCACCAAAAATTATCAAAGAAAAACAGCAACCCACAAATTCAAATGCGAAAAAAATTACCGATTCCATAACTAAGACGAAGCACAGCCCCAATCTTATCCCAAACAGGAAACTCAGTTGCATCCCCAAAGCTCTGATTAAATGTGGTGACCTCCATAGCAGATCCCGTGAACCCTGCAGCACCACCACCGTCTGATCTATCTCTAGCACCATCAACTCTCTCTATCGTCGTCCTACCAGCTTGAGAAGTGCTCCGGTCTACCGACGCCCTCACAGATATCCCACACCCAATCCTCTTCTTCCTCGTAATCTTAGCCATTGATCTTGAGGGAAGAAGGTCGAAATACAACGACCCATGATTGCTGCCTGCCTTAAACGACGTCGTAGGAGGGTGGGGAGCTCGGGAAATCAATGGCAGTGACTCCATTGACGGGTTCTTTGCTCTTCTTTGAAGAAACAGGGGAGGGTTTAGAACAAGGGAAATTTGTGATTGAGCATGGCTAACAGCCGATGATGATGATGGCATTAAGGACTTAGAAATGTTTGGGGGGGGGGGGGAATCAAAAACCAGTGATGATTTGTCTGTATGGAAACTCTTTGCGTTGTGCGCTTCTGTTCATGGTTTTAGTGTTGATGATTATGGCTTTGATCCATTGTTTTTGACATGAGGAAGATAATGGATTTTCTTTTTTTTTCTTCTCTTGACTTATCTAAGGTAACCAATAAATATTTGCCACGTAGAGATAATGGTGGCTTGTGATTGGGTGGGAGGATTACCATAATTCTCCTCCACCAAAGGAAAAGTTCAAAAAAATAATAATGGATTTTTTTTTCTCTAACTACCTTTTGATTAGATTTAAACGTGTAGTTCATTGCCCTGGTTTTGATTAGAGACAAAAAGGCGATGACTTTTAAGTATTGCAGACAATGGATGCTAATATGTTTGTTTATTAAGTAACTTTCGCATTAAATACTGATATAATTTTAAATCATAACAAATTCTGTACAAAGAGAAATTCATTCTAGCAATATTCAACTAACAGAATTTTTTTTTTTTTTGGATGGAAATTCAACTAACAGAATTGAATAAAATATAATTCCCTACTTTATCTCAATTAAAAAGAGATCCATTACTTATATAATTTACGTATCTTAATTGCGTGACTTAATTGAATAGTAAGCTATTCCAAGATTTGTTTATTTTACCTTATCATAAGTACTTATTATCAACACTAACTGTAACTTAACAGTGTCAATTAACATTGATAAACACTCATCAGCACTGATAAGAAGTTAGTCATATTTTCTTACCATCCTGGCAACCCCAATCAAAACCTAATCATAGTTCCTATTTATGATTGCATCCTTGATCAAAATTACCAGCTTTGATCAAAATTACCAACTTCGAGCAACACTCACCAATGCCAGTTAGGAGTAAGTTATCTATAATAACCCGAAAATAAGTACTTATTATTGATTGATGCGATGAGTGTTGATCAATGCTAATGAGTAAGGATTAACGTTGATTAGAAAATATAACTAAGTGTACTGAATGTTGATAATAATTATTTATAGTAAATTGAAAAAAACTTGTCCTAAAACCAATGATTAGATTTAATTTGAGTGAACACCTATTTGGAGAATATTAGGGTCATCTTCACATACTCCACTAAACTCGTGTTACTCATAAGAGATAGAAAATCTTGAGAAACATCATTTCTTAATTTCGTTTGTCGGAACGTACAAACAAATAGTCACTTTCTGTAACTTGTTTTGACAACAGGTGAATGGAATCTATCGTCATAAGGGTGTCTTTTAACAAAAAAGTGAAACTAGGATCTACGGATATTCTCCCAAATATTACATTAAGAGGCAACATGTGAATGAATGGAAGAAAAGCAATCAATATGTTATTAATTAATTTTCTTGAATTAGAAATTTATTTTGTTACTTTAAACTTATATTCATTTAATTTTTTTGGATCGAGTATTCGTTTAAATTTTATATCTTGTACAAGTGTTGTAATACTTTTAATAAATGAATTTATCCTTTATCTATTTAAAAAAAAGAGGCCAAACTATTTATAACTTTTCGAACAGATATGGAGAATTGAGGTTGTCTTATTGAAGGACGAATTGGAAACAAAATCATAGTACCGTGAGTATTTTGCATTGCACGATAAGACTTAAATCACCATCATTTTTTCCAATTAGTAGTGAGATATAATTCAAGATAATGCCAGAAAATAAATACACAGATAATAGCTAAATATAAATACATAGCTTACAACCTAGAAAAGTAACCCTCTGAGTCGACCACCCATCATTGTGTTCCAAGATTTTGTCACTCCACTTCCAGTACAGTGTGATGGAATTACGACCTATTAGTTTATATTAACTTGATAACTATGTACAACATAGCATTATAATATTCATTTTATTTCTAACCTTTTTTTGGGGGAAGAAACCAGGGTTAACACTAATCTCTATTTTAATTATTAGTGGAACATGTAATTATTTTACATAAAAGTTCCTCCATCTATCTGTCTTCATTTTTTCTTTTTTCTTTTATCTTTATTATTAATTTTAATTAGCAATGAGATATAAGTGATTCATATGAATAGATGGAGCTTTATCATCACAAAATTTGTTTATTTATAATGCTTGAACACGATATCTTATATGAGAAAAACAAAGGTTAAATTGTTTGAGCTCATCTATGTATGTTAGCATATCTAACTACATAAAATATTGATTTTTTCTGTACATATGAGTCACAATGAGTAGCGCAGGATAATTATAAATTATAATTTATAATGACCTGTTATCTTATAATCACTCGAACAACTTAGGCCTAACCAGTGGATAGGGGCCCAATGGCCTACTTAGGTCAGGCCTGTCAAGAAAAAGTCAATATCCACATTAAAAGATAAATGGGCTGGGCTTTTAACGGATCATATTATAATTTATTATATTATAGCCAAAATTTGACCGTATGACTTTAGAGTCTTGGTCTTAATCATTAGACTAAGATTGCATTGAATCAAATGCAAATTCTTATATTCGTATGGGTCTCCAAGTGGCATGTTCCCCGGCCAGCAAGTGGGCCTTTGGGCTTCAGCCCTTGTTCTATGAAAAGTAGGCCCACCACTTTGTTGTACGTAGTGAAGGATCAGCCACATTGCTTGCAAATTATTCCTAACACTTGAGAGCATGTGCTCCTGCATCCAATTTATATATATTTTCTTACAATGTATTTGTCATATTTTTTTAATATATAATTACTTATGGATCACATGAGAGTACATATTTTTGAGAGTACAATATATGTTTTGAACATTACTCATGTCCAGCGTCCAACGGCTCTAAGCAAGTAGAGCCCACCCAATCCAAGCTCTCACTCTCTCTCTCTCCCCACCTCCTAACTTTCTTGTAAAATCTACTTTATTGTGAAATTGATACTGCTTGAAGTTTGAACAAGTAAGTGCCAAGCCATGTTTACAATAAAGATTTTTTTTTTTGGATATGAGTATTTGTAATAAAGATTAACCCCGAATAATAGTGCATTTAGGATACTGACTACTAACATTCATCAACACTGACTAACACTTACTTATATCTTCTGATTATATTTTTTTCAATGTTCAGTACTTATAGACATTGATTAGCATCAATCAGTATTAATCAATATTTACCTATAACCAGCAATTATGTTAAGTAAAAAGGAATAGAATCTAATATGAATCTCACTGATGTTTAACTCTGAAATTTAGATAATTTCATCATGAAAATCATTAAGGACATGACATCTTTATGTTGATGGAGAATCTCACAGTCGTGTCTTACCAATGTTTTATCTATAATTTAAATAATTTCGTAACTAATGCAACCAAAAAAAAAATTTAAGCATTTCTTCCATATACAAAATCAAACCTAAAGTATCTACCAGTCACAAAAAACTAACATTTACTTAACATAACAGAAAATATTTCTTCAATATACATAACAAAAATTACGTCATCTACAATTTTCGACACGACTAACAAATATTTTCATAATATCTGAAAAATAAATAAAACTTTTTATAATTATTATCTGACTATTCATACACACAATTACATAAATTATAAAAGTTTTCAAAATATGAAAAATAATAGTTATATATAGGAGTGTGAAGGAGTGAGGTAAAAGTGGGTGAGACTGTGAAGAAGTGGTATTTTTTTTTTAAGTGTGGGAAGATGTGGGAAAGGGGGGAAGGACGAGTGGGTGAAAGTGAGAAGGAGTGGGTTGGGTCCATTAAACTACGAAAAGAACATGGCCTATATGTAAATCCTTGACAAGCAAATGAATAGGTCTATATTCCTTAAGTAAAATGTTTGCATGGATGTTGGCATTATTCCATACAACAAGAGTGATCGAGGGCTAACAAAGTCAAAGTGTTCATATTTCAACGTAGAAATAAGGTTTCTTGTTGTCTGATCGAAAACCATAGTTTCAATTAGAAGGAGCAAATCAAGCTTATGAGTTTGGTTAATAAATTGAATCTCATGGCAAATTTGGTGTTTTTTTGTGCCTTGAACATGCCACGCCATAATTTTCATAATGAAAAATCGACAAAGGAACAACATGTTGCTCCTGCTTTTTCAAAATTAAACCACTCTTGAACCTAAATATCATGACTAGAAAATGATCCGTATATGTGACAAAGCGACCCACGTAGAACATGGGCCACAGGGGTGCCAAAGTGAGCATGGGACAATAAAATCATGTTCAGAAGACAGACACCCTATTAACCAAGTTACAACAAATATCACTTTAATACAAACACTTGGGTGCCAATACAAAATTACAAACCATTACATAAATAATAATCAATGGAGACATGATAAAACAAAAACTATGGGACAAACGAGATAAATGCTTGGATACAGTGAATGACGCTAAACACCCCCCCCCCCCCCCCCCCAAAAAAAAAAAAAAATTTACTAAATTGAAGCAAGATCATATCCCCAAAACACACCATCTTAAAAAAAAAAAAAAAAAAAAAAAAAAAAAAAAAAAAAAAAGACGGTTGTCCTCAAGTACAACAAATATCACTTTAATACAAACACTTGGATACCAATACAAACCATTACATAAATAACAACCAATGGAGACTGATTTTTTTAAAAAAAAAAAAAAAAAAAACAACAACAATGGGACAGAAAAAGATAAATGCTTGGATCCAGTGAATGACGCTAAATCATTCCTAAAAAAATTCCTTCCAAATAAAATAAAATAAAATGCATGGGTAGGAAAGGGGTCGGCCAAAGCACGAGAAAACGCAGTATCTACTTCTTGCGCCGTCCATCTCGCTAATATTGAATACCAATGGTTGTAAAAAAAAAAAAAAGGAAAAAGAAAAAAAGGAAGTCTCGTTTAATATTGGATGACACACGTGTTACTTGTCCAGAATTCTCTAGTTCCACGCAAAAATAACAACCAATCACTAATTATAAATTATAAAAATTTTCAACATGCATCCTTAAATTTTTCAGAAACCGTGCTTAGTTCTTATCATTTACATCAATGTTGTTGTTATAAAAGTTAAAATTGATCAAAAGTTTAATTAGACCAGACTAGTAAATAAAATAACAAAACAACACCATTCACTCGGTTTTATTTTAGAGGAGTTTGGGGCGGATTTATTTCAAAAATTCCACAAAATTTTCAGCATAATACTAGAACTATAATAACTTAATAAAGTATAACTAGTCAAAGGGAACAAACAACTCAAAGTACTGGGAAAACACAATATATATAATATATATATATATATATATATATATGTATATATAATATATATATATATATATATATATATATATATATAATTTACTACAATTTTTTTTTTTTTGGGTGCTATCGAGGGCCAAGGCCCCTTGAAGAAATTCAGTTACGGCCTAGCCATTTGAGGCCAAGCCACACCCATAAAGTCCTCTTACAATATCTTTGCTAACGCGAGGGGGGGGGGAGGGGAAGAAATAACAACTCTCTTATTAGAGCTAGACACTCCCTGGTTCGTAAGCCAATCTGCAACACGATTTGCCTCCCTGTAGCAATGTTGGACTCTGATCGACCAACCTTCAAGCTTCATTAGCTTTTTACTCTCCAGGATAAGATAGAGATACAGATGGGAGCTAGGCACTTCCTCCTTTAACCAGCCTACCACAAGGTTAGAGTCAACCATGACTTGTAGACCTCTCGTTCATACAGTTTGGGCTAGTCTTAGCCCGCAAAAAAGTGCCAGAAGTTCTACTTTTGGTGATGAACAATAGCCATAATTCTCCATGAAATCACTCAGCATAGCACCCCTATGGTCTTTAAGAATTCCGCCTCCACCCGCTTGACCTGGGTTCCCTTTGGACGCCACATCTGTGTTCAGAAGTAGCCAACCGTCCCTGGGTGGTTCCCATTTGATAAGCTTCTCAACCTTGAGAAGCTGTGGAGCCCCAAACACCAATTCATCCACATCGGAGGGCTTTGCTATTCTCCTCAAACCGATTTAGTAAGAACACAGTAGAGTTAATAGGAATCATGCTTTCATTATGAATTACCCGAGCATTCCGCCAATGCCATAACCACCAAGAAGTGATAGCAAACCTCATAGGCCAGTTTGGAGCCGTGGACAAGGAGGAGGCGTCTGCTGTTAGATTTGTAGCAACTCAATCCTGGAGAGGTAGTAGCCAATTATTCTTCATGGTACCAGGTATCCCCAACTTGTTCCACACTAATCTTGCCGATGGACAATCCCTAAGAATATGCATCAAGTCTTCCTGTAACGCTCTGCAAATTTTGCAGCTTGGATCACTCGCAATATGTCTCACGACCCGATTCACATTTGTCATAACTTTGTCATGCAATGTCAGCCATATAAACATTCTAACTTTTTGTGATACGGGTAGTTTCCATGCAATGTCCCATTTTCATCTTTGAGGTGTTTCCTACTCATTCCTGATAATTCTCAAGGCTGATTTCACAAAAAAACCTCCATGTGGGGTCCTATTCCAGCACAACCTGTCTTCATTACCATCTCCTGGTACAAGCAAGTGGGTCTCAATGATCTTCAGCACCTCTGCTGGTAAATATTCGGCAAAACTATCCCATTTTCATCCAAGATCATGATCCCACATCTCCTCTACGGTCACATCCTGGAGATGCAACGGTATCTCCTTGGTAGCATGGGCAGCAAGGGGTGTAGGCATAGCCCAATTATAGTCCCAGAAAAGGGTTTTCCTTCCATTCCCAAGACTTATGCCTGCACCCTTTTTAATATTCCCAACATTAGTAATAATCCCTCGCCATATATTGGATGCCCCGGGCTTGTCGAGGAACATGTCTAAGTCACACCTACCATTGCATTATTTATGCCTAAGCACACTCGACCAGAGCGAGTCTGGCTCTGAAAGTAATCTCCAACCAAACTTTGTAAGGAACGCTGCATTAGCTTGTCTGATGGACCTAATCCCTAGCCCACCATTAGCTTTGTCATTCTGGAGCGTGTCCCAATTAACTAGATGCATGCGGATCTTCTCAACATCTCCACCCCAAATAAATTTGCGGGTCTTCCTATCCAGTTCATCACACTCGTAGAATTTTATTATGGGTGTTTGTTACTTTAACTTGTAAAGTCTTTAAGAACAGTTACCAAAGACTTACATTCGAATTTTGTGTACATTACCCTCTGTGCCTCATTTATTCAAAAAAAATTCATTACTCACACTACATAGTTTAAATATAATGTAAAATTGAATTGACTAAAAATCACACTGAACTTACAACTTACTTAACACTTATTATCTATATAATTTTATATATTCACATAAAATCTACATTTTATCTTTATAGCATGGTAATAATTTATCATAACTGAAGTGACCACCTTATTTAGCTGCACTCAGCATGGGATTCGCTTTGCATTGACTTTAATAAGTTAGGTAATGCTGTCGTGGAGTTTTCAGAAGAAGACAACACCATACAAGTAAAAAAAAAAAAAGAAAAAAAAGAGGTAGACTGGAGCGCCACTCATATAGATATTTTTGGTACGGGTGCAGAGCACACGAACATTAGTTAACATTATTAATAAAACAAAACAAAACAAAAAACAAAAAACAGCACAAATACAAAAATCAAGATAAAAAATAAATATTCTGGGCACGCGATTTCGGAAGACTTTCTAGTCTTCGACCTAATCACTTTTTCTTGGATCTCTTTCTTTTTTCTGTGAGCGGGGACGAGGCTATTCACGTAGTGTATGGGGGCGGGGAGAATTTTTTCCCGCAACGGAAAACGGGCGGGGAGCTAAGCGGCAAGGAAGACGGAAAATATACTCTCTTCTTTAACCTGCTCTATTGCCATTCCTAAAATTATGTCATCAAAGAATCGTCAATTAATCATTCATGCAGAAGGTAGCCACGCTGTTGGTGCAGCAAAATATTTTGTGCTTCTGTGCAGAGGCGAAGCCAGAATTCAAAGTAAGGGGGTGAGATTAATAATTAATACACATAAGTGACATAACATAAATTTTAATAGTTCTAAAAATGAAATGTGTAACGAATATATTCAAGAAAGTTGTCATCGACGAGATCATATATTTTGAAAGTAAAGTATGATATCGTCATTCGACAGACTTTTACAAAGATTAAAAAAATTACACAGGTAGCAACACAAAGAGTCAAACCTGCAACCTCCCACATAAGGCAATAAACCACTAACTAGTCTGCTATACTCTCCTTTGTAAAGCATCTAGAAACTAAGTAATATATATCTATTTTTTTACCAGAATATCCCACATTTAATTTTTTTTCCAAAAAGTTGGGGGATCAATTGACCTCCTTGCCCCTTAGTGGCTCTGCCACTGCTTTTGTTTATAAATGGCATATGACATGCATTTTCCATAATAATAATAATAATAATAATAAAAAAAAAAAAAATAATTCATTAATAAATAATAATCTTGTCTCTATGAATGATTTCAATTTTTAATTTAATTTGCTGAATATTTCTAGATATACCGAATTTATTAACAATAATTTGTGCCTACTTTTATTTAGCAATGCTTAATAAGTAATGATGATTTATATTGATTACATATCGCTGAACTGTAAACTTTCTTAGTATATCATTCAGACATCAGAATAGAAATGAATGAGGACTTCCCCAAATCTTTTTAATCTCTCGTTGAACGTCAAAACTTTTCATTTTGTGAGCGAGAAATTACACATAAATACCCCACATTAACCCCTAAGATTAACAGTCTAACACAAATCACCGGCGAATTTCATTCCTTGATTATCTTACGCATGCAGTACAATAATACGTCTTTTCTCATCATTTACTCAAAGAGTCCATACTACTGTAAAACGTGCGTGTCATTTTCAGGAATGAAAATAATTAAATCAATGATTAGAAGAATCCCAGGATGATGGACGCCCGCGCGCATGATACTGGAATGGTCTGGCGAGCACCAGATAACTCCTTACGCGGGTGTATGACACGTGTTACCATCCTCCTCCCATCCTTTTTGATCGTTTCAATCACGAATTACAGATACAATTACAAAGAGGGTAATGATAACCTGCGCCGTGGGTGCATGGTTTCCCTGTAATAGCACCGTACGATTAATCCTTCATATGTGCACGCAATTTCAGAAAATCTGGACAAGCAATTAACGCGTTAGACAAAGAAAATGTAAAGATTCTAATCGCAGCTTGTAGTATTTGGATTGGAATTAATTAGCGGAGTCTTAATGCCACGCAAAAGTAAACCAGTAACTTTCACGACATATATAGCTTCTGAATTAGTACTTCTAAATTATAATATATATATATATGAAGTGTGCAAAAAATTAGTCGATGAAATTATTTGTTTAATCTTTTTCGAACTTATAATATATATATTTTAAACATATTAAATGCTGATAATTAAGTTTAAATTACGTTTAAATATCTTTACTTTAATTTTAAAAAATAGGGGTATGAATACATTAGATAGACTTATTCTTTTAATTTAAGTTTTCATGCAACTTCTTAAATGAGAGAGACTCATGAGGACATTAGATACACTTATTCTTTTAATTTAATAATTTACATGAATTTCTTTCAAGAGTTTCTTTATTTTTGGGTTTTGGATTCTTCATTTCATTTGAGTCGAGTTATTGTTGGCGAATAAAGGGTACAACTCTCTCATTACAGATTTCTTCCATTTATAAGGCTCGAACCTGATACATTATTTAAGGGGAACAAGTGTCAAACCACTTGAACCAACCTGTGTTGGTTCTCATGGGTTTCTTGAGTACGCAACATCAACAATTTTGACTCTGACTATCTCAATTTTATTATTGATTGATGATATGTTTCTAACAAAATAGATTGGAACATTCATGATGGATTAAATATTTCTTGAGACTTTTTTCCTTGCATTGATAAAAAAGTAACTTGCCATATTTAATTATATTAGCTTAATAATTACAAAAAATGAGTCAATACTTTATGTCAAGTTTAGGGTAGACGTTACCCCAGTTGACACCCTAGACGCCAACATCTTGCGAGTGCAATTTTTTTGTTCCATAACACAATATTTAGTTAACCAAACAATCTCATTGCTACAAAAGTAGAACAGACCGCCCTCCCCCCCCCCCAAAAAAAAAACCCAACGAAAAGGGAAAAAAAAAACCTAAAACAATACTGGCATGCTTAAATTGATTGCTCAAATATGCATGCATGGGTTGATAAATATAATATAATTTGTCATTTAAACAAATTTAGTATTCTAATGAATTACTATGCGGTATCTAACTTATGGATTTACATACATTTATTTTACGTGAAGAATGTATACGTTTTATATGCAACACAAATATTTAAAATATGTGGAGGCATGTAAAAATCCTTAACAATATCTAAAATGTGTAGAAAATAAAATAAAACATATTATAAGAAACATGTATATAAGTAAAATCTGTAAAAATCTAGAAAGAAGTCTAAATTAAATCAATTAAAAATATGTAGAAATCATATACGCGTGCTTACCAAAATGCCCTTCTAGAGTAAGACGTCATTGCGCATTCGTTGGAGTTTGTTCAGGCATATCCTTTAATTCCCCTAAATGTCATAATTGTCATTTGATCCAGTGCTGGCAACATATCCCTCCAAATTTAAGATCTTTCTAGATTTCTGCCCTGTTTCCCAGTTCCTGTCCAGCTGTATTATTGTTTTTTCTAGAATTCTTTTCGTTTAATCCAAACAAAAGCCAAATAATGGAATGAAAGGAGATTTTAGCTGCACTGGAGAAGTCCGTACAAAAAATTAAGAGGATTGTTGCATTAAGATGATTCTTAGAAAATTTTGTATTACCATGATATTGAAAGTATAACAATTGATTTTTATGAGCTCTATTGGATTTATTGTTCTCACTATGTGTTTTTTTTTTTTCCCCCAGGTTTCAAAGGTTAATATTTATCATTTTTTTCATGCAATATGGTTTTATTTAAACAAATTGCTAACTAATCTTTGTTAAATTTTGTATACATTGTGTCTGATGTAAATGACAGTGCGTACAAATATAAAAGGTTGCAATCCAAAATTAATTGACGATAAGTGGATTTAGGCCCTATTCTATTTCGCGTTTTTTAGGATTTAGCTAAGAGTTTACATCTCGTTACAGCTTCTTACATCTCCTTACAGCTTCATACATTCTTAACATAATCCCTACATCTCCTTACATCTCCTTACATCTTCTTACATCTCATAGATTTTCTATAACATTCATTTATTTTAGTTATAGAAATATGTAAATTTATTTAATGATACTACCAATATACAAAATTTATAAATATCTTATGAACACAACATTTACATAAACATAAAAACATACTATAACAACGTAAATTAGATTTGAGTTTTGACATGAAATATATATTATTATAGATGACCTTTAAATTTATTTATATTTAAAATTATTTACTTAAAATATGAATTTATTTGAAGAGTTGTATTCAATTTTGTCAAAAAAGTTTTTTTTTGGTTATACTTTACTTATTCGATCAAACTAATGTTCATATAAAAAATCTTAGAGGAAATTTTATTCACCAAATTTATGGGAATTAATATATTTTATTGTTATGTAATAAACTTAATTAATTGTTTATTTTGTATATTATTTTAATATTATTATTTTTCATCCAGAACGTTCATTGTAGAACAAATTATACTTTACAACTCTTCAATAATTCAACAGATCCTTACATCTCCTTACAGCTCCTTACCTCTCCTTACATCTATCTATCTAAAATGTTAAATGGAACAGGCCCTTACTCGATAGCTTATAAACATAATCAAGGTCTCTTAAAGTATCAATGTGGAATAATTTCATTTTTATAAATCAAGCAATTTTCATATTGAGATGATCCACTACTATTTCTCTAGAAATTACTCTCTGTCTTGTCGTGCTTTTCTAGAATACTTTTTTTAATAAAAAAATTAAAAATTACTCATTGAAAGATGTACAATATTTATAGTACCATAGTTTTCCAAATATATTTTTTTAGATTGTGATGATTTCATTCCAATAAAAGTTGTACTTAAAAAAAAAAAAACTCTCTGAAAGAAAGTAAATTGGAAACCAAAAAAAGGAAAAAAAATAAATCTCCAAGCCAATCTCATCATTTGTTGCCTCCAAAAAGAAAAAGAAAAAGAAAAAGAAAAACAGGTGAGACGCGTGCTCGGCAACAGCGTAGCGTTTAGCGTTTTGACTAAGTCAATACGCCCATCACGTAATTTTTAGTGTTCGGTAACGTAGTGTTTCAACTGGTATTTCAAGTAGCGTTTAGCGTTTTAAGTAACGTTTCTAAAAAGCTAATAGTATTAACGTTTTACATTTAAAAGTAGCGTTTCATATTTTTTTACCAAAAATTACCCTTTGAAAATTTTATCTTTGGAAATTATCTATATCCATTTATGTTAATTTACATTAATCAGCTAATCCAACAACTAAATTTACCGAACACATTTTATTCAACTGCTCTTCTAAATAACTATCCGTTAATAAATAAATTAGAAATATTATCTACTATCTGAACAATTATCTACTACCTAAATTAATATCTGTTATTTAAACCGTTAATTTTATCGAATACGGCCTTAAAAAGAAAAAAAAATCTCACTAAGAAACCCCTCCCCCACCCTTTAAAAAAAGAGAAAAAGAAAAAAAGGGGAAGGAATCGCTTGGAATTCAAAATTTTCCGAATGTGAAATGTGAGAGAGAGAGAGAGAGAGAGAGAGAGAGAGGAAGCATGAAGGTGAAGCAAACAACACGCTGCTAAGAGAGGCATAGAGAGAGAGAGAGATTTTTTGGATTGGAGGAAGAAAGAGTAGAAAACAAGAAGAAGAAAAACAAGCCTATAAATAAAAATCAAAGGTCAGTCCTCTCTCTCTCTCTCTCTCATCTCTCACTCTCTTGATGAACAAGCTTGAGTCTAAGAGCTGTACGGTCATGGTGAATTGTTGCTGAATCCAAAGGCATGTTCTTTTCGATTGCTTTCAACGCTATTCTGCTGTTTCAATTTCATTTGCTGTTCTCAATTTTCATTTTGTGATGTTAATTTTGCGTGATCATTGATGTTTTGGATGATTACATTGATTTGGTGATTATTCCGTCAAATTCAATAGGGTTTTGCTGTAGAATTGAAGTTTGGAGGGTTTATCTGTGTGAATTGATTCTTCTTTGTTTCTTGTTCGAGAAAATTTGTGTGTTTTTGCGGGGCCTAATTGATAGTTATTGTGTGAATGAATCAAACCTAATGGTTGTTTTCGAATTGTTCTCTTTGAGAATTGAAGTCGCGAACTGGGCGATTCAGTTTGCGTGTTTCAATTTCAGGTTTGTGCTGACGAAGTTTTGATTCTTTAAACGCTAATTGACTAAGCATTATTCTATCCGAGTCTGATTTGCTGTCAGGAATAATTACGTGTCATCACCCGCCACCAAAAAAACATAGGGGGAAAAAGTCTGGCGCACTGCATTTTAGCAATAAATGTGTTCTTGTTAGTTAGATAACCGCGAAACTGATATGGGGTGCAGGTTTGATTATTGCGGTAGTTGTTGATCTATTGCAAGGGTTTTAGATTTGTATTAGGTCAAGGGGGTGGAGCCTTTTCACTAATTGATTGATCATGGTAGTAAGAATCCTTTTATTTACCTAATACCTTGTAATGGATCAATCTTGATTGTTTATTGGTGGGGTGATTTCTTGTGGGGTGTCGCTTAAAAAAAAAAAAAATCTTCTCGAAGTAAGGATGTTACATATTGTATTAGACAGATAACAATGATGTGGTGACCTGACTACGGTAAGATTTGGATATGTCTAAATGTAGGCAGTCTTAATCTGCAAAATTTTTTATTCCTAGGAACCATGAAAATTGCTTCTTTTTGTTTCTTTGTGTCGTGCATTTTTGATGGTGTTTCTTATGGAACTTCCGTAGGGATCCAGGTGCTTTTACCACAATGTTGTTCATTACATGATCATGAGCCATTCCTATTTTTCCCTCTATTTTCAAGACGGTAGAGGGGTTGTCGAGGTGGTCGAGTGGGGTGAGGGGACATGGCATTAAACTGCCTTTTGTGTTTGTTGTGGTCTTTATGCAGATACATCTTAAGGTTCCCCCCCCCCAAAAAAAAACCTCCGAAGCAGGAATATGGTTATATTATCTTGCTAACACTAGCATAAGGTTGTTCAATGGGATCATGAATTTTCTAGAATTATTCTTATGATTGTATCTTGTACTTGGAACTTTTAGTTGTGAGGGTTGGCACTTAATCTTTGTCTTGGGGAATGAAGTTGTTTTCATTGCATATTTGTGCCTTGGCGAAGCATATTTTGTTCTTATCACTCTGTGTGACAATGGATAGAGTCTGAATTTGTTAACAAGTTATATGGGGAACTCTAGAGAAAACAATCATGTCAAAGTGAAATGTTGGACATGTGACATAGCTGCTGCTTCTCATGTGTCTAATTGGCTGCCTGAATGAGTTATATCTGAAAGTGAAAAACAGGTTATTGGCTCGTCGGAAGTCTATCTAGAGGAGACAAGTCTTCGTTGAGCTTCTGTTGATAGTTGCAGCCAACAGGTTGGCAGCAAAACGTGCAGTGCTCCTTGTGCTTCTGCCTGTCAGAGATCATATCTGGAAGATGTGTTCACTTTATGTTCCTTGAAAAACTCCTGCTGCCTTCGAAGATCAACAAATGTCTCAAAATGTAAATGCTTTGCAGACTACCACAGAATATCAAGATCAAAAAGCCGCAGACTGCCAATGTGATGATACCTCTTGTGTAAGCAAAGAGAATGGTGAAGATATGACAAGTAACGATCACATTGGAGATGTTGATTGCAAGAATGTGACATCAACTTCAGCTTCGATTAATAGCTTCTGTTCAGCAGAGTTGGACAAATCTATGAATGGTCAATCGGCTGCAAGTGGTTCTTCTAGAAGTGAATTTTCAACTGAAGAAGGCAACAAGTATTCATCAGCAGCAGAGAAATATTCAACTGAATCTGAGGTTTCAACACTAGATTTTTCAGGCAGTTCTACTCCATCTGAGGCCTGTTCATCTCGAGATGAGCAAAATGGTGCAAAGGTTCTATATCAGTGATTAGATTCTTTAGTTGTTGACTTCAATTCATTGTAGAGCAGGTGGCTGATATATAATCTCATTTTTTTCGTTTCAGGGTTGGGCTTCTGAGTGCATTATGAAGCCTTTAGAATCACCACCAGCGAAAATAGTGGACTCCAACGTTTTGTGTAACATACTTAGTGAAGAGAACTGTGTTTCTGTGAATCCTGAAGCGGGATACCAGGATGGAAGCCCATCAGCTACTGGTTCTTTGAAAAGATCTTATGAAAATGAGCATCTGAAGTATGGATCGCCAATTAGAAATATGCAGAACAAGCAGGAACCCGCTTCGCAGAGCCAGACTGTTGCAGATAATGATGGAACTGATGACTTGGTGGATGTATGTTCTATTGAATTCTTTTTTCCCCCATTTTTTACTTCAAATGCTGTCATCTATTTGTTTTGTTGGGCCATTTTTTCCTCTGCTGTTCCTTTGACTCTACTATTTGGGAATTCTTGCTGCCGATGGACATTGAAAAGCCATAGGGTTGTCAAAGGCATAGCACCTGGGAGAAGCAATTTAGAATTTGCGCTAATGTGTTTCATGTAGTTTGTGCAAGTTTTTTTTATTTGTTGTGGAACCATCAATGTGGCTGCAAAACGTAGATTCTGAGGTTGTCTGATTTGTAGAAATCCATGCCATCATAATGGTATAACTGATAAACCTTGATTGCCTGTAGCAGTTCGAGGTATAATGGTAATCTGTTGCAAATTGATTTTGAGTTTTCCCCCCTTCTCCTTTAATATGGTAAATTTTGAACCGTGGAGGGTTTAGGATTTTCTAGAATAAGCGTCCCTGTAACTAGTGCCGTTATTTAAATGAATGTCTATAAATGCAAAGGCAGATGGCTAAGTTCATGTCTATGTGTATGTGGGCATAGCTGAAATTTTTCTACTGCTGCTGTCGGCATTCCCTCTTAAAGTTAATAAGACGCTACATGGGGCATGTTGCTGAGAATTGTCTTTTATGTGTAGTCCTCCATATCCTGCATGTGCATATAATTCCAGCAATCTGCTATAGAGTGGTTGGATAATCCATTGTACTCCTTGCTTATGCTTCTCCAAGTGTAAGGCTTTTTATGCTCAGAATGATATCTGCCCAATTCCTTTCTGGAAATGAAATATTATGTTTTGCATGGGGGCAGGTGAGAGTATGTGATATTTGTGGTGATGTTGGTAGGGAGGCATTGCTTGCTCTTTGTAGCAAGTGCAGCGATGGAGCAGAGCATATGTAAGTAATCTATTTCTGTTTGCCGTCAAGTATACAAATAATCTTTGTGACCATAAACCTGGATGTTCCATCTTACATTTTCTTGTTATTGCCAGTTATTGCATGCGCATTAAGATGGATACCGTTCCTGATGGCGACTGGATGTGTGAAGAGTGCATGGGCATGCAAGAACCTAAGAGACAGAAGCAAGCTGAAGGGGAGAAATCAGATCATCCTGCAAACGCATCATATTTGGAGGAAGTAAATCGAGGTTTGGTGAGAAAACATTCTGGTGTTGAGCATACTGGTGAAATGAGGATAAAAAATTCTCGTAAAGTTTCCTGCTTATCTGGGAAGAGGCCTGGGTCTGATATAGATGAGAGACGAGTACCTAAGAGGAGTCGTCTTGACGGAAGTATGGAACAACTCAAGTCATCAGGCTGTGGGGGGAAAACGTTGCTGCCTCGGGTTTCTTCAATCAAACCCGTGAAGAAGGAAAAATATGAGACTCGCCAGGTATCTTCTTTTAATGTTCAGAGTGCTAAAAAGGAGAATGAGCAGGCAAGTTCACCACCAGGACATAGGTCACTAAAACATGGGTCCTATAGAGAAGTGAAACCTGCTCTGAAAAGTGGTGCTTTTGAGAAAGGTGGTCATCAACTGAACAAATCTGGCTCTGGAGAAAAAATGCTGTTGACTAGGGTTTCTTCACTGAAGATTAAGGGCAAAGAAGCAGCTAGGCTGGTACCTTCTGTTGGCCATCAGTCTCCTAAAGAAGTGGTGGAACGGCAAAATTCACCACAAAGTCGTCAATCACTACGATCTCAACCACAATTTCGTATAGGCAAGTTACTAGTGTTTTTACAATTGAAAAACTGACTTTACCAAGCATCACCAGTTATTCATGTTGGGCAGTAACTCAAAGGTGTCTTCCATTTGTTGGCAGGAAAGCTGTGCAAGAGTAAATCGATCAACATTCCAGAGTCAAATAAGGAAGTAAGATGGCAAAGTAAAGATATCCATGCAGATGGATCTTCCAAAGAAAGCGCTGATAGACCGTCAAACAAGAAGTTCCCTGAAAGAAAGCTGTTTAAATCTTTGTCATTTAATGCTGTCAACTCAGTTCCTTCTAATGTGTCAGATGCTCCGTCTTCTCACTCTAAACAGGATCTAAGATATGGAAGTGGAAAAGGCTCAACTAAAAAATATGGTTTAGGCGGGGTGAGAACTCCTAGATTGGGTCTGCAATTCTCTGCTCCTGGCGATATGAAAGTTGACACCCACAGGACCAAAGTGGGCTCTGATATGACACCACATTCATTGAGAAACAAGGTTCAGGAGGTGAAGGCTATCCAAGCAAACGGAAATCTAAATGTTAAACCATGTCCGCCTGCTGCTTCTCAATGGCAGAGCTGCGCAAATACTTCAGGTAAGATTTGACATTCATCGTGTCAATGATTGAACAGTGTTCTATAAAGTGCATCATTATATTGTGGCTTACGTGGACTATTCATTTACAATTTTTTCCTGGGGCGGTACTATTAGTTGCTAGATCTCTTGCAGAGCCTATGTCATTCTCCCTTCCAAGTGACGGGATCAGATCTCCTGGGAAAAATGTTAGTTCTTGTCCTGATCAAAATGCGAAAGATTCTCCTAAGAAGTCTGAGGTTGAATGCGCTTCAGGGGCTCATAAGGGGCAGTTGGTTGTTTTAGACAAGGTTCTTCCAACTAACTCTCATCTCATGAAAGAAATGCACGAACCTCTTCCTGCAGCTGTGGTTTTTTCTGGAATTTCTGCTGTCCCAGAATCTGAGTTTATATGGAAGTATGGTCCTTTTCTTTGTTTCTCCTCTTATAGTCTCCTTTTTGATATTTTGACTATTTCTGAATTAGAATTTTTTTGGGCTTCTTTTCTCTCTATTTGCATGTCTTAAATATTTATCTAGGGGTGCATTTAAGTTGGAGAAAAGTTGCAAACTTCCCAATGAATGCAGTGGGATACAAGCACACTTATCAACATGTGCATCATCCAAGGTTGTTGATCTGGTTCACAAATTTCGTCCTAAGCTTTTGTTAAAAGAAGTACCCCGGATAGGCACTTGGCCAATTCAATTTCAAAGGAAACTGCCCACGGAACAAGATATTGCTGTTTACTTCTTTGCTGAAGATCTAGAGAGGTAATTACTGAAGTAGTTCTGCACTCCTTGTGTTGAACAAGTTTGAGTTCCTGCCTTTAATTCTTTAGCATTTCCTGCAGCTATTCAAGAAGTTACAAGATGATATTGGAAGGCATGGTAAAATATGATTTGGCTCTTGAAGCGGATCTTGATGGAGTGCAACTTCTTGTTTTCCCGTCCAGCTTGCTTCCTATCAGATCGCAGCGTTAGTGTCTATTATGATACATTGCTAGTTTTGTGCTTAAATTTCGATTTCGTCATAATTTGTATGTCACGGCAGTCATGCAGCAGGGATGCTTCTTTCCGCCCTTCCATCTAATCGTAATGTTCTTGTGGCAGGGTGGAATGCACTCTCTTTTCTGTGGGGTGTTTTTAGGGTGAAGAAGGTTGACAATTCTATTGTTCACTCCCCTAGCGTGGACGTTGCCGACTTGAATCAAGGTTTGTGTCTCCCATGTGTGTGCGGAACAGAAAATAGATTCTCTTGTTTACCTACGACTTTGAATTAGTTTGCATCTCACACATCCCACAACTCCTTTAAAGTGCCAGGGTCTGGGGATGCGATGTTATTGCAATGTTCAGGTTCAACTGCGTCTGTAGACCAAAGTTTCAAACATGATGTGACTCCGTTGAAGAAGTATTTAGGCTCACAGGAAATAGAAAATGCCTGCTGCAAAGCTGACAGCATTCGACCTGCTGATGATTCGACCAAAAAGGAGAGGTCATCTGGCGATGTGCTATGTCATGATGATGATGATGAGGTATTCTTTCCGTCTTCTACAATTTGTTTCTGCTTAAGGACTGCAATAAACTGTGTGTGTCCAGAGCGTCTGAGTGCGTAAATGCAAAGCATTTGATACCAGATGAAATTCTTTTGTGTCAACGATGTAGGACAAAGTGTTTTATGAAGATACTACATTGGATTGACGATTAGCAACCTGTGTTTAAAAAAGCGCACCCCGAGCGCCCCTAGGCTCACAAAAGCCTGAAGCCCAACTCTTTATGCTTTGCAAGGGGTCAAACCCAGCTCATTCTTTAAACCCATAGAAGGTTGCGCTTTTCTGCGCTCTAGATCGCTCTAGATCGAGGCTCAAAATGACCAAAGCCTGTACTTTATGGAAAAAGATCAGGGGAGAGAGAGAGAGAGAGAAGGGAACACATACCATGGAAAAACAAAATACCTTTAAATTGACACTTACATTTGCTATGTTATTCAATTTCAGGTAGAACCCCTTATCTAATTGCATGCAATTGCTTTGAGTATAGGCCAAATTGAAGAACCCTTGCATAGAATCCCGAATTTTTGTATGGAGGGTTGGGCTGTAGTTCAAGGCTTGTATAGTGTTCTAATAAAGATAGTTGACCAGTCTTTTCTCACATTTTTCAAGCGGCCGATCTATGTTGGTATCTCCCTCGCTTTAGATGGGAAATATGGTGCCACCAATAATATGGGAAGAAGGATTAAAGAATATACTTCCCTTTCATTCTAATATGCTGTCAAATATTGTTTCCTTACGCCTTTTTTTTTCCTCCTCTCCTTCCTAAAATGCCTTAAAAATTGATGGACCCAATATAAGATACTATATAATCTGGTCCGTTGGGATGTCTAATCACTTGTTTACTGCTATCCTCAATATATGGTTTGGAAATTATTTTTCAGCATTTTTGAGTAAAAGTACACCTCATGTCAAAAATTCAGTGCCTTTGCCTCGAAGCCCGCGCCCCGGGCCCTATGACCGTTTGCACTTTTATGCGCCTCTAGCTTTTTAATCTAAGTCAGCAACCTCCAACACATCACTTACTCTGAGTAATTGGAGTCTTCATTCTCAAAGCTTGACAACTATTTTTTATCATTCAGTATTAGCAACAAGAAAGAAGACATACGCAACCTTCACCATAAAAACTACCCAATGTGGACCTCAATTATCCCTGAAGTAGGGCTTGGGAAGTCCAAATGTGGGCAGCTTTACGGGTGCTGGCTGAAAGGGTGTCTCCTTTAGAGAACCGCAGAATACCTTTAGCAATACATTTAGGGGACTAAAAAATATTTTTGAGAATAAATTATGAAGGAGCTAGAGGGGAACTCATTTTCTGTTAGTTAAACTGAGAAACAACATACTCTTGTAAGTGCGTTTCGAAGTAAAATAGCAGTATCAATTTTGATATTTTATTTATTAAAAAACAAATTGTTAAAGTTAGCAAATTTTGACCTCAGAAATGCTGACAATTCCGTTGTGATTGCTCATGGTTGGATCCATCATAATCTAAAGGTCATGACATTGGCCAATGTATGTCAACATTCATGGAGGATTTGTGTTGGAGAAATGCTTATGAATTCAATAGATGTATGAGCAAATGCAAACTTATTTGTGTTTAGTTACCTTCCATGCAGATTCTATGCTAGTGAGTGAGCCTTAGCTTTTCGTTTCTTTTCTTTTCAACGCAAGTTTGACTGCATTAGCCGATTTGTTTGCAGAAAGAAGATAGACAAACTCATCAGGACAGGAAAAGCCTTAGCATGGCTTGTACTCCACCTGAGCAGCCAGATGGAGAAAATATGGTGTATTTGGCTGTAGACCCTGATGTGAATTGTAAGGTTCCAAGTTTGGCGTGGCAAGAGGAGACAAGGCCTGATGTAGCCAGCGGGAGCTCGTTTTCAGTTGACTCGGGGCCTTCTGGATCATCTGACGGTGGAGGATGCGCCAAGCCGGACGACGGGCAGGTAGAGCAGTATGATCTCAATCTTGACCTCAGCTTACAAACCGGGTCAGAGAGAGTAGCAGAGATCGATCTCAACCTGGATTTGGTGCTCGGCTTTCCTCAGACAAACAAGTACCAACCTAAACACTTCCCAAAGGATAAGAATAATGACGGGAGTAACTCACTAGTTCTATCCCTCGGGATGCCAGGCTGAACTTGATAAATGAACCGGGTTCCTTCTTGGAACATGGAGGCTGGTGTTGATAGGGTTTTGCTGACATTGTGAGGTGGTGTCAGACTCAGGTGTAGATCAGTAGATGAGGTGATTGTAAATATTCAACAGTAATATACATATATATATAGAGAGAGAGAGTTGCAATGTAGTAGTAATACATAAGCTGAGCGAGGATGGTTTAACTGTTTTATATGAGGGAAAAAAGACGTTAGTTAATTAGGGCAGTGATACAAAACTCTGTTCACTGGTAATATGGTTTCTCTGGTTGTCGTATTTAATAACCGCAGTGTGATGCTTTGGAAGTTTGAAGCCGTTGGTGGCGTGCCACATTGCTTTGGAGGTGTTTTATACGAGTCATCAGCACACATTTTCTTGGATTCTGCTGATGTTTCTAATTGTTTTAAGGGCAATGTAGAGTCTTCGATGCGGTTGTTGAAAAGATGGTTCAATAAGACGATTGTAAGGAAATAGAACGGTCTGATTTATAATTAACCAGTGTACGGGCCTGTGCTATGCGCGGGCTAAATAATTGAGCTTAATTATATAAAATTAAAGTGGATAATCAAGTTTAATTAGCAAATAAATTGTTTTATTATTAAAAAAAAGTGATTTTTTGAACGAACTTAAAAATAATTACAAATTGAAAAACGGAACACTTAAGTTGAAGTTTAAAATTATCATATACCAAAATTTTTTGAGAGTAACTATGTAATAACTATTACCCAAATTTTGTGATATAAGTTGTTGCTACCATGTTTAGTATTATAGTTAAGCTATAATTTAAAAATTGAGGCTCTGATATTTATTAAAGTACTTATATGTGCGTGATATTTAACTTAACTAGTAAATTATTTGTCACTGTATGTTAATAACAAAAAAATACCATTAATCGAGATCCTATATGTGAAATTTTTTTCTAAAATAAATTTGGTTGTTACTGGAGATATTATGTTATTCATCGGTATTCTAAATATAAAATTCTAGTAGACAACTCTAGAAATTAGTAAGAGATGATTGAATCAAAATAATTTTTTTTAAAGTGACATTTCAATCAGAGGACAATATGAATATTCTACCGTATTTAATCAACACACTAAAGGGGTTATATTATATAGTCGGTGTGAAAGTAGGCAAACATTTATTAGCAAATAAGGGGGTTCCAAATCCATCACTAGGTACTTATTACTTCTTGGGTTTTGATTGCTATTTTATTAGGTTCAACTGATGGTCAAAATTTATTTGCATACATCTTTGAATTCATTCATGATGTGAGCAAAACTCGAATCGTCCATTTTAAAAAAATTGAAAGCCTTCTTATTGAATGATCATCATACTTTTCAAAAATTAAAATTCCTGATCAATAGAGGAACGCTATCAATACTTTTTTTTTCAATAAGATACCAAAGTAGACGATTGACTCATTCCATATACCAGAAAAAAATCACAAACTCACAAGAAACCTTTCAATAACACATATCCCTATTTCTCAATCATATTCCATGATCAAAACAATTGGTTGAATCCCGCACAAGGCACAACCATTTCATAGAAGTTCATTACTAAATTTTTTAATAAGGCAAATCGGCTTTGATTCTTAAATAATCAACATCACTTTTGTTGCAGCAAAAGATTCTCTTTTATATTGAAAAGACTTGTATCAATAATTATGATTTACGTACAGATAATTGCTCAATATCTACCTTTCTCAAAAAAATTAAATACTAAGTATTGAACGCTCACACCAAGGAGGTCTAGCGAAAGATTCACACAAAGGGAGAAAAAGCATAAATAGGGAAAAAGGGGGGAGATGATGAACAAGTGAAGGAATACATGACACAATTTGCTGATGGAGGCACCACTTTGTGATTATGATTGGAATCAAACATTATGGAGTAATTCGCGAAGGAAGTACATAGAGGCATGGAGGTGCGTAAGCAACTCGGGCTTTTCTTCTATCAATAAGAAAGGAAAGAAAAGGACAGGGCAGGACAGCCAACTTCCCTTTCTTTCTAAATTCATCAATCCGTGGACGACTATGAGAAATCCACCAATGCATTTGTTCTTTCTCTTTCTGCACATTCTTGTAGAATCAAACATATACCATGGGAAAACGTAGGAGTAATGTTTAGAAAGATGGGAATTAATTTAGTGATTTCCAAATCAAAAGCAACGTACCGTTTTCTAATTATTGCGCTTGAGATGACGAAGAGAAGGGGGTGAGAATCCATAATTGATGAAACCTAAGAATAACAAAGTGAACAAACTTTTGTCATGGGACAATGAGCATCTATTCCTTATTATTAGAATTATGTTAACCTATCATGTGATATATTTGTAATAGATTACGCTAGAGAGAACAATGGATTAAAAAAAAAAAAAACACTAAATTGAGGGCATGACCTCAAGTACTAGCATTAAGAAACATCTGAGTATGAGATAATTTACATATGATTTTTTGAAGTGGTAAGTGGTGCCCACTTGATAGGCACCCTATGCAGGACTCGATTTAATGGACTTAGCCAGAAAAAGGATAGACAATCACATAATTGTACATAACAAAGGCCTAACTCATACTCGGCCCATAAAATTCGCCTATACAAATTTCTCCGTTGAGGAGATTGCCACTCTAGGCTTTGAAGTCAGGACCTTTTTCGTGGGAGATAATTTGCATTGAGTTACAAATTCAATGTGAAATTGAACTACAAGGTTTTAACATAAATTTGAGCTATAAGGCTCCTGGCATGAGATAGTTTATACCACGTAAACTTCTTTCCAATTCTTTTCTAAAATAACGCTCCACTTTTTATTTCTTGGATATGACCTTTCCTTTCCCACTAAGGACTGGTGAAAACAAAATTAAAATCACTTTCTGAAATTCCTTCCCACTTTTCTAAATGAAACTACGAGGACGCATTTAGACCACTAAAATGAAAATAGTCAAATACTTCAAGAATGAAAAATGAAAAAAATAGATATATATATATATATATGTGTGTGTGGGGGGGGGGGGTCAAAGAAGACAAGGATTAACTGTAATGGTAAGAAATTGACTGCAAATGTTTTTTTTTTTTAAAAACAACGCCGCAAAGTATCGCAAGGTTCACGTACTCCCATTGAAATTGTCAAAGAGGTGATTGACTTCAGGTAAAACAAAGAAAATAGTTATTATATGAGATAAAACTCCTACCGTAATGAAGATTACAACAAGTAAGAGAAAAGAGTTTGACAGTGGAAAACAAAGTTAGTATCCTAAGTCCATTCCGGGTGCTTCACATCTTGAGTCAAATCACAAGCATAGTATTTTAAGCCGATTGATTAATTTAGAATCTTTTTTTTATTGTTGTAATGGAATGGAGGTAGAACTTTTTATTATTTAGCTAAGGGGATAGAATTATATCTAAAAGATATTTATATCCTTTTCGTCTATAATTTAAATTTTATCCCATTGATGATCAAAAAAATCTATACTATAATATAAAAGCAATATTATGATGACATGACTTTTTCGAATTTTCTCATAAATTTGAGATTTCGAACTGTTAGATTATTTGATTATATAATCACAACCGTCGGATTTTCAATAAAATAATTACCATCATAATTAAAGATATACAATATCTTGATTTTTTTTGGGCAACAGAATCTCTTAACTACCTAAAAACAAAATATATTTTGATATCCTTTTGTAAATCAACAAAAATAATTATCATCATAATATCATTAGATTATTTGATTATATAATCACAACAATCAGATTTTCCATAAAAATAATTACCATCATAATTAAAAGTATATTATTTCTTGACTTCTTATTTTTTTTGGTAGTGGAATCTATTAACTACCTAAAAAACAAAATATACTTTAATAAATTTTTCTAAATCATTGAAAATATATATGTACTGAAGTTTATGAATGGTACTAATATTTTAGTGATCCAAGGAAGGAATAAAGTATTAAAATTTCACTTTTCTTATTTTAATGGTAAACTCGAAATTAGCCACTTTACATATTATTATTAGATTAAACAGAAGAGATTTGAATTAATAGAAGAGCTACACCTAGACGAAAGATTTTTCTTTCCAAACATTCTTAATGTGGGATAAGGTGTTTTTCTTCCTATATTTCTTGGTCAGGAACTAAAGTCTCTAAAATCAATTTTTTTTTATGAACAAAAATTCGCACAATGACAATTAATTAATGGTTGAAAATGTTCCTTTTAAGAGGTTGATGAAGTTTTTAATTTTTTTAATTTGTAACAAGTATTTCTATACCCATATAATAAGTGAAAAAAATTTACAAGTTTTTAATTGTAATAATTATTTATAAAATATTACAATATTCCAAATAGCAACCATGTCATATACAATATTTTGAGTTTTTTAAATAAAATAATGAATAACTTTTTAAGAAGAAGCAATTATTGATATGTGCAAATTATGAGAAACTATCAACTAAAATTTCTAATATATAGAAATATACTACAATAAGTTTAGCAAATATTTTGGATAGCAGTTATAATATCTTAATTTCTCTATAATAATTTGAAAATTATGATAGTGTAAAAAATTATTTAGCTTATTCATTGTTAAGTACTATTGATTATATATTTTCAGTTGTATATTTATGTTGTGAACTTCGCAAGTGTATGGTTGATCGCTGTAGCAAGTACAGGTATCGATCCTTAGGGATATGTTATGAAATTAGATCGCTATAAAACTATATGTGATACGATTGAATTAAATTGTCAAGGCTTAGTTAATTAGTAACCAATTATTTCAAAATGCTACACTGGAAGATCAATATCAGGAAGAAGCTTACCCTATCCATCACCATTAACTTTAATTATGGACAAATTATGCAAAGCAAAATCAAATTTGGATAATCAAAACACAAACAGAGAACTTAATAAACAGAAGAAAAATTAAGCTCAATCTCTTCACCTTCAACTCCCTTCAGCTCTGACCTGGAATGAAAATATGGATCTAAATGCATATATGAACCGAATAGAGAATCTAGTTATTTAAAGAATTACCAGTATCGAAAACTTGAATATAGGCCAGGCTGAAGCTCTGCCAATGCGCGAAGAATACAAACTTGCATTTGCAACTATCGCTTGACTTTAAATCTTAACAAATCAAAAATTAGTTCTAGCAAAATTCTGAATCTTGAACCAAATTTTAGAGTTTAAATCTACAACTGGAAACAAGAATGATGGTGATGAAGTACCAGCAGGCTAAGAAGGTGGAGTAGGGCTTTCTGGGTAGCAAAGCAAAGAAAGAAGAAGGGAGGGAGGGTTGGATATCACGTTCAAGCACATGTGAATTAAGTGAAAGAAAGAAAGAAAAAGATCTGGTCTTGGATGGGGCTGGATTAGGGGCGAAATAGGCCAGTTTGGAAGGGGAATCCAGGCCCCTATAGAAGGTGGAAAACGAGTGCATGCGAGCCAAGGAAAGGAAAGGAGAGAATTGACCCTTATGGGAGAGAAGAGAAAGAGAGAAGGAAAGTTGGGGCTTCAGGTTGGCTTGGCATTGGACACGCAAATGGGCCTCGCAGACTAGGTTGCGGGAGAATAAGGCAGACATGTATAGTGTGAAGAGAGAGAGAGAAAAAGAGTTGAGAATGGAAGAGGAAGGGGTAATTGGACCACAGTTATTGGGCCGGTTCTTCTTCTTCTTCTTTTCTCCACTTGATCCAATATTAATCAGTTGAGCACTATTTATTTTTCCTAAATTTTTTCCAATTCCTATAAAATAAATAAAATAATATTAAAATTCTAATTTAATCATTTATTTTGGAGCAAATAATAGATAATGAAGGGTATAAATTAACTCAATTTCTGATTGAATAGTTTACATTATTATGTACTATATCCTTTTATATGAATTATAGATAAATCTGTATAATTTTAGTACCAGATCATACAAATTATAGAAGATTTATTATTTTTTATAAGGATGCTCGGGCTATTTTGTTTATAACAACACAATTGGATTCATATGTAACATATGTATCATATTATTCGTCATGTTTTGGACACTTTATTTTTTAATTACTGACTATCTCATTATAACATTCTCTATAGCCGTATGATCATCTATCAGTATATGCGATTATAAATGATTGTATAGATAAACGATGAGTATTTATTATGGAGCCTCGACGATACCATAAAATAAAATTGTCTATCACTTTTATGCACCAGTTAGTTGAAAGGAGGAGGTGTAGTACTTGCGAAACACTGATGTTAGGTACATCAGGTACACAAGATATAATTGTAATCTTCATTATATCATTGCTAATCAAATTATTATTAATAACTTAATTTTTAATGTACGTACAAGAAAAGAATGTGAATTGTTCGTCATTGGCACCACAAATTAACGTATCATCATGTCATTTAGCATGATTTTTAATTTTATTTTGACTATCTACAATCTTTGTCATACTTTACATCGTGTCTTTGATAATCCTACGTTGTTTTAATTATTGAATTTCAATGGTTATACATAAAAGTGCTATTTATTCATATTTTTCAATAAATTTAAGTATCCTTTTCTAAATTACAATATTAATTTTATCTACAATTAATATTCATAGATTATTTTGACTATATATATATCTACTATAATATATACTGTATAAAGTATGAGTCCGTACGAGTAAAAATAACTTAATTGTTTTTGTCAAATAGACAAAAGAAAAAGAAAGAAAAGAAAGGTTCAGAGTACAAATAGGAAAAAAGCAAACCAAAAAATAAAAAAGAAGAGAGACTAAAATGGAGAGTATCCTTTGTGTCATTCTCACTGATTTCCCTGGCCATATTTTGAGATCCCTCCTTTCTGACCTTTCACTCTCCTGTGTTTCCCTCACCTAATCGCGGGTACCAACTTTGCTTGGAGCGAACTAGTGGCGGTGGTTGGTGGGGGGAAACCAACACTACCAAGGAGTAGAAGAAGTAGAAAAAGACTCCATCGTTTCTTTTGGGTCTCAATTCCCTCATCATCTGCCAAAGGTTCTCTTCTTACCCACGTCCTTGTTTCTTTTGTCTTACTCCCAATCCCCTCTTTGTGGCTCCAACTTCAGATTCAATGCCACCCCTTTTCTTGTTTCTGTTTTATAAATCCAGAATCTGATTGAATCCCGTGGATGAAAGCGTAAAACCTAATTAGAATTTAACCCATTTCAGGAAATTTGAGGTTCTTTGATTCTATTCCTGCCTTTAATGGGTTGATGCTTTAATACCCATATGGTATCTTTTTGATTGCTGGGGTATTTGTTGATTTTTAAGCTTTTTATCTGTTTTTGATTGAGTTTTCGATACTGATTTATGACTTTTACTTTCAGATTGCGTGCTTTGATTGAGTTATTGCCGTAGAAAGGAGGTTTCTTCCAGTAAGTTTTGCGGTATTCTGGTGTGTGATTTTTGGTGGATCAGAAATAATTTACGGTAAGATAAAATCCTTGACGTCAAAATCTATTGTTTGGTTTCTCTTGGAAGTACATCTGCTGGTGTTGAACTGCTTGAATGTGATTGTTTTTCGGGCTGCATTAAAATCTTAAACTCCATGGGGGTAAAAAAGATGATTTTGGAGCCCATTAGATGTGCATGTCAATTTGATTTTATCAATTGATAGCCTTCGCTTGAGTTTTGGATTGATGTCCATCAGGATGTTGATAATGGGGCCTTCATTGTACTGTTTTGACATCTTTTCTAATCAATTTCATTCTTTTGGCTGAAGCGATTCATTGTTTGCTCTGGTTGATTTAGTGATTTTCTCAATCAGTGGTTCACAAACCCCAACTTGAAGCATGTCTCTTTGTGAAACATTTGCAATTGCATGCAAAAGAACTTACTCAGTTATAAACTTGGGATTGGCCCTCTTTTGTCACTTTTCTGTATGTGTGTTTTGATTTATTCATCTGTTTGCATTGACATTTTACTGGAGTCATTGATTGGGACTTGGCCCTGCTTTGTTCCCTGACTTGCTACTGTTAGCATGGATAACTTTGACACTTATTGGACTTCACATAAAAGTTTTGGGAAATGGCTGAGTGTGAGACCCCTGCTGGACATGAACTCTAACATGACATATAGCTGCGTGTGGTATGCACTACTAAAGAACTACTTGCCGCTGATGTCATATAATTATGTCCATGTAGGTCAACTAAAAATAAGTTGAGGTATACATTTATAGTTTGAGAATAACATCCTCAATGTTTCCAGATTTTATATTACATATCTTGATTTATCTGTATTTCAGATTACATAACCTAAATCACAAGAGAATGTGACTGGCACAAGTAGAGGACTATTTGCTGCTGATGTCTGGAGTTCTATCTTTGTAGATCAAATGAAATAATTTTGAATGATATATTTTATATGCAGATTTCATATTACATACTTTATTTGATTTTCATTCATATTTCAGATGACATAATCTGAATCTCAATTTCTACAATGTACAGATTTTTTAGTAGATGCTTACAAATTTCTACGTATCTTTCCAGATTTCTACAAATGTCAGAAGATTTTCTCATCTCTATATATGTACCAAACGTGATGAAATGTGATCTCAAACCTGCCATTAGCTAGTTGTCTCTTGGCAAAGATTTCAGTGTGTTTCTGAAAGTTTTTTGTTCTTAAGTTTTTCTTTTGTTGCTATACTTGCAAGTTTACTGGTTTTCAATATTGTGCGCCTATAGATGGGGGACGTAGCCAAGGACCTAACAGCTGGGACTGTTGGAGGAGCTGCTCAGCTGATAGTTGGGCACCCTTTTGACACCATCAAAGTGAAGCTCCAGAGCCAGCCAACTCCTCTTCCTGGCCAGCCTCCCAGGTACTCAGGTGCAATGGATGCCGTTAGGCAAACATTAGCTGCAGAGGGTCCTCGAGGTTTGTACAAAGGTATGGGGGCCCCACTTGCTACAGTTGCTGCCTTTAATGCAGTCCTCTTCTCAGTGAGAGGGCAAATGGAAGCCCTCTTAAGGTCTGAACCTGGGGTAACCCTCACTGTCGGCCAACAAGTCGTTGCTGGTGCTGGTGCTGGAGTTGCAGTTTCATTTTTGGCTTGCCCAACAGAATTGATCAAGTGCAGGTAACCCTAAAGTACAATTTGCTTCAGTAGTTAGCTTTTGTTCATTTTTTGAGCCTGATTGGATGATGCCTGATAACTTCCATGAAAGTTTTTTTCTTTACCAAATTTCTATGTCTAAATCCAAATCCATACATTGGACTCCCGCTAAGCAGGAGATGTCGTATATAACAAGTTAATAAACCATCTGTCCATACACCTAAATTATGGGAACGCTGGGTGCATTTGACCCTAGACCAAAAGTCTTTCAACATCTAACTACTCCATAAATGAAGTAGAGGGCAAGTCATGTGTCCACTATAAATCCAAAGTGAAAAAATTGCCACTAGGTGACTTATTTTTGGCTTTTGGAAAGTGGGCAACCTTGATCAAATTTCTCTGTAATTGAAACCTGAGTTGTGCACTGCACTTCAAATTGAACGTGTAAAGTGACAAATGTAAACTTTGATATATTAATCAGACTCATCTATACGACTATACCCATATTGGAAGGATTTGGGTACCGAACACAGGTCTAGGCGTCCTATGAGGCCATACCTGTGACGGAGTTTTGAGTACGAGATATTTGTGTAGATATCAGGCTCTGCCATTTCCTAACATTGTGTTTGATATGGAGACTTGGGTTGAATGGAAAAAAATTTAAAAGAAAACACACAGTTGCAATGTCCAAGTTGTGTAAGAAATTGAGATTTGTCAAAATGATTGACTGCCTTTTGCTGAATCAAATTTCATGATGAGAACAGGTTACAAGCCCAGAGTGCCTTGGCGGGTGCTGGCACTGCAACAGTAGCAGTGAAGTATGGAGGGCCAATGGACGTAGCAAGGCACGTGATCTCAGAAGCAGGGGTAAGGGGCCTCTTCAAGGGCTTGGTCCCAACTCTGGGTCGTGAAGTCCCAGGTAATGCAGCCATGTTTGGGGTATATGAAGCAGTGAAGCAATACTTAGCCGGGGGTAAAGACACCTCTGGGTTAGGGAGGGGTTCTTTGGTCATGGCTGGTGGCATAGCCGGGGCATCCTTCTGGTTCTCAGTTTACCCAACTGATGTGGTGAAGAGCGTTATCCAAGTCGATGACTACAAGTCACCCAAATACTCAGGATCGATCAATGCATTTAAAAAGATAGTGGCAACCGAAGGAGTGAAAGGGCTGTACAAAGGGTTTGGACCGGCAATGGCGAGGAGTGTGCCCGCAAATGCAGCTTGCTTCTTGGCTTATGAGGTGACAAGGTCTAGTTTAGGCTAATTATCCTTTCTTCCTGTTGATTGGTTGACTTTCATTGAGTTGTTATTTGTTGATAATTCTTTCGACTTTCGCAGCCCATTTATAAACCCCATTGAATGAAGTATGGGAAGGAAGAATGGTTTTTAATTGTTTCGGGGTTACGAGCTCTTCCATTAGAGCATTTCTGAGGCTTCCTTCTGTTGTACTGTGTTCTATGTTCAATTAATAAGCTATCCATTTTGTGATAATTGTCCATTCTTTGCGAGATCTAAATCTAATTCTGAATTGAACTCTTCAACTTAAATGCTTTTGGACCAAAACTAGTGGCAAATTGTGTTTAAGTTGCACCTGATCCTAATACGATGACCTATTAGGTTTTCTTCGATTATTATGAAGTGTAATAAAGATTAAAATGAGAGTACAAATTACATCACTAACATTACGATGATGAGCTAAATTTAAATTCCCTATTTCTATGGATTGGATCCAATTTCTTCCCACAGTTGACTTTATCCAAGTTGTGGATATACATATAGTCCAATGAATCATAATAAATGCGAGCGCCTTCTTTTGGGGCCATCCAAATGCTCTAAGAGGGCTTAGATGTGAAATCGACAAGAGTATCATTATGACAATTTGCAGCCGCAGCATGAGGGATACAGGTCATTCAGAGGGTGTCACCTCAAAAGGTAATTTATAAAGGAGCAGGAATGTAAAACCCATATGCAAATCCTGTCATAGGATCTATTATTTTCGTTGGTAAATTGATTTTTACTAACTTTTATTAACTTCTACCAATTTTTATGAAAAAATTCAATATTTTTAACTCTAATCAACTTTCGTCATTTTTTATCAATTTCAACCAATTTTTACCAACTTTTACCAATCTTCTTTAAAAATATTTTACAAAAAAGACCCCATTTATTCACACTTCTTACCAACATCCTCGAATTTTGACCAACTTCTTCTAATATTTTCCAACCTTGTCCATTTCTTACCAGTCATTTCAGGAAAAAAAACTCATTCCTACTAATTTTTACGAATTTTATCTATTTACTAACCCCCATTTACTAACAAAAAGAACAAGCTCATAGCAATGCTTTCTTGGATTGATGAGGGACCATTCTACAATTGCATCATAACATTAGTCAGTCACTTGCCATGTTCTACACTTAATACTCACAAACTCGTTGTCTCCTAAACTTGCTTCATATGCAAACATTGCAATACCCAGCACAACACAATGCATGTTGGAAAGATTCGGACGAAAGATATGGTGTTGACTATGATGTGGAAAGGT
The DNA here is from genome assembly GCA_029747015.1 of Carnegiea gigantea. Lineage (NCBI taxonomy): Eukaryota > Viridiplantae > Streptophyta > Magnoliopsida > Caryophyllales > Cactaceae > Carnegiea > Carnegiea gigantea. Next base: position 1,213,529 of record JAKOGI010000096.1, on the reverse strand, counting down.
ACAAGTCTTTAGGAGAGCCTTTTTTTTAAAGGAAAAAAAAGAAAAGAAAATCATTAGATACCTAGATAACTAGAAAAATACAATAAAAATGATAAAAGTAGTGAGCCCGAATGTCAATATAATACAAACAGCTTGATGAATCAGTCAGGCAAACCTAAAAAACTTGTCCTACTAAGGTTTAGGAGAACGAATTACTGTATAGGCAAGAACAGGCTAGATTGTAGGTTTATTAAAATCGGCCTCTACGTGGACAACAGCCGCATGATTAGGCCGCTTACATCTGAATCTTCCCAAATCCTATGCAAGCAGGACCAATACTGAGAGTTATTATATGTATATAAGTTAAATGAATCTAAGCTCACACCAACTGCTATACTGACTGGTAAGCATCGTTGGAAAAGCCTAACTACTACTATACACAAGTACTAACCCAAAGGAACTAAGAATCCAAACCCATGTACGTACACCACCTTATGAAACTGAGACCAAGATCAAATCTCGTATCTTACGATTGAACCCAAACGATAAAAAGTCAGATTCGTTGAGATCTCCAACTTTCTTTATTGATATAGTCCTGGTCCATGTCCTATTACCCCCACATTTATTGGCGCATCGTGGACCAAACTACGCATGCATAACGATATGGGTTGGGCAAACAAGCCAAAACACTCAAAAACATGCAAATAAATGCGCAACCGTACGTGCAAGTTAGACCCCCTTTTTTACTTTCTCCCCAACCCACAAGCCATAAGAAAACAAAAATGGATGGAAAACTCACAAGCACAAATGCTCTCTCCCCGACCTCCATGCCATGTTTACTTTCTAGGCTTCATCGCTTCCAACTTTTGGTAATTCACAATCTCTCTTGTGTACGTGTTTTCATTATAGTTTGTTCGGATGGAGTACCTTTTTTAACCAAACCAACTTGGGGGTATCAGACTATCAACCCTCGAGTGTAGGATATAGGCTTTGGGATCAGATTTGGTGAGTTCTAGTTCCCCTGAAAAATTTATAAATAGTCGATGGATTAGTACTTTGGGTTTCCATTATTGTTCAGTTAGGTCTTCACTAAATTTGATACGGTTTTTGTATTCCCGTTTGTCCTTTGAATTATTAGCATTTGTACTAATCCAATACCAAATTCTTGGTAGGGATGCTACTTAGTAATTTAAAATTTGAGACGAAGAAGATAAAGTTGACTTAAATAGTTGACTTAAATCGACATAAATGGTGAAGTCAATGCACTGCGCCGATTTGCAATGGAAATGAGGAAATTTTGGGGCCCTATCTACCGGTTTTCTTTATTTTGTTCCTCTGGGCGGTTTCCGTCGGCAAGACTTATTATTTTCAATTTTCAAGACTTATTATTACGGTGAAGAGATGTTTCAATTTTCAAACCCTGCGAAGGCAAGATCCACACTGAAAAGTGGTGGTGGTGGTGGTGTTGTTAATGACGAAGAGATGATTCAAATAAATTATTCTTCATAAAATTTATAAATTGAGTCACTCATATATCCTCATCAATCATCTATTATTTTGACAGAGGTTGTATTTTTAATCACTGTGTCTTAGACTAGTGATTAAAACTGAGGTTTTGAGCATATTATATCTCATATTTGATTATCCTTTCTCTGTTGTATTGCAAGTATATTGTAATGTTTTTTGCGACTTTTTCGAACGAAAATAAAGATTTTATTTTTTGTGTGACTTTTTTAAATAATTAAATTAAATTTCTTTTGTTTTTTGATCGCTAATTCTCGAAATGAGAAAATATAGCACTTATTTACCTTAGCCTTAGCCCTTAGGTAATAGCAGTCACTTTTTCTATGAAAGTGGCCGAAACTGGTATATTGTGATTGTTTTGGTGATGTAAGGAGTTATAGGAACCGACGTAAACAGGATTTGAATTTAGATCGTTAATAATAGTTTTAAAGATTTTATTAGTTATTTTAACCTAGGCTAAAAGATATTAAGATTTTTCATATGCAAAGTCACCATATCACTCATGCCATGAAAAGCATATAATCTTCATTTTTGCACCATAGGATTATTGGCATAATAACATAATCACATAGGTTTGTACACATCAAAAGAAAAATATATTAGAGCAATGTATTCAATAAAGGGTTATTATAACCTTAATTAGATGAAAATCTTTTTTTACACAAAATAAGAGGGTTTTCGCAATGAGTGGACATGCATGCTTCTAATTTACTATTACTATTAGGTATTATGTGCACGTAAAATTTTTCTAGATGATAGTACGTACCAAATCAAGATTTATTCCATTGACCTAAGAACATGTTTGGTGGATGAAGCATTGATTGCCACCCAAACCGATGATTGTGTTATGTATTGACTTAATTTGAGAGGGTCCAATTATGATATTTTTAAGAATATCTCTTTTGGAATCATTTATTAATTAGCTTCTAATCTTGTGAAAAAGTACACACATTACTTTCGAATTAGATAAGTCACTCCGGAGTCAATGAATTTGATGCCCACATGTAGGGCGAGCAAAAATCCGTTCGATCCGATTACCCAAATTTGTCTAATCTGAAAAAAATCAGGCACGTTCACAAATTTTTTCTCTGGATTTAAAATTCGGACAGCCGTCATATACGAATTTAAATCTGGGTTCGGGTTTGGGCATTGGGGTTCGGGTTGTCCAGATTTTTGAAACCATTTCGGATTCGAAAAAATTTGGACAATTGAACAACCGGTTCGGACAATCGGACAATTAGGTTTATATATTATTTTGGTCCAAATTCTCTATAAACTTTTATAAAAATAAATTTGGACAATTGGGTTCGGACATTATAAATCAAATTCGGATTCGGTCACACAAAAATTTCGGTCACAATGTCTAAAAATCATATCACCAATTCGAACATCCGAACAACAGGGTCTGGACATCGGACATTTGGATCCAAGTTCGAGTCTAGTCAAAGTGTCCGATTTATGAACTGAACAGGGTCCAGGTATAAAGTTTTTGTCTGAATATCCGATTTATCCGAACCCAAATCGACCTGGACCCGAATATTTACCAGCTCTACCCACATGTAATCTAAATTAGTGAATAGTGATCCACTATCCAGGTATGTTAATATTCATTAAAGAAAAAAAGTTACTCGAGATGGAGCTTTTTGAAATTTGTAGAACAATAGCTATGTAGCTCTTTAATTTGGTTAATAAATTAAATTTAATTATATATGTCATGTTCTGATTTCAACATATGTTTTGGGATTTCAACATATGTAACTCTAACACACCCCTCACACGAGTATCCTTTACTTAAAAAGAATAGACACTTTTTATAGGTATCATGTCTCGTATTGGACACATGTCAGAATCGACACATCACCGGCACTCCTTTGACACGTATTTGACACAACAAGAATTGAACACACCAAATCAACTATGTTAGATGCAAGTTAACACTGGTATAATTAAGTTGTTTATTTGCTTTATTATTTCTAATAATACTAAATCATACAATTATTAATGTAACTCTATCATTGGTTCTATTTCAAGGATACCTAAGGTCATTGAATACCCTTTTCTAATTTCATGTCTTAAACACTTAACTATAAGTGCAATAGATTAATTAGGATCGATTATATTACCCAAGGACACATTTTCAATCAATCATCACATAACGATCTTTGAAAAAAAAAAAGATAAATCTTATGCGATGAGTTATTAATTTTCTCTTTCTACTTGTTAAAAAAACATACGTTATGTACATGCATTAGCATGGGGACAAAGTAGTAAAAATTGTTCGTAAGTTATATTGTTTGACTTTCAAGAACATCTTGTACGTTCCACATAAATACGGGCACAAAGTAGGACTTCTCGTCAACCCTGGGCCTTGTACATTCCATACAAACACATTCGCCAATAATTAACTGTACAAGCATGGAGTCGAACCCACAACCTTCCATGACGAAAATTCTGTAGGATATCAATTACACTGGTATTGCTTGGTTCCTAATCCATTTACAGTTCCACATAGACTATCGAAAGTGAAGCATAATGTAGATGTAGTTCACTTGGTTTGACAAACTTGTGAGCTGTCCAAATCCGCAAGTCAAAACAAACAGGTTTAGAGAAAGAGAGAGGTAATGAATTGACCCTTAAAACCCTCTAATAATCTTAAAAGATCAATTATTGATCGTATAATATAATTTTTTTGGGATGAGTGAGCAAATAATATAGCTGAGTATTCACTATTCACCATTACATAACATGCATTATTGGCCCAGTCTCGATCCTATTCGTTTTCTGGCAGAATGGGACGCTCAATTTTCTATATTAGCATTATAAGAAGACGTGCTCCTCGTTACCCCCAAAACAAATTAAAATTACAATAATTAAATAAGATGTAAACCATATAGTATTCTACAACACATAAAATGGCAAAAGCTATAGTAAATTCAATTGTGTTAAATTTTATATAAATTGAGCCATAAATAATGAGTCATGCATATAAATTCAAATGAGGTTTTAACCCAAAATAAATTGTTGGGGCTAAGTGACTCATAGACACCTCCCCATATCTGATCAATGTGATTTTATGAATGGTTCTAATTGGTACGGTATTCAACAATCTACAAAGAATATCATTTAATATTAAACAGAGCATTCAAGGGTACGCCAAAAAAATATATATAAAATATTGAGACCATATAGTGTCTGTTTGTTGAAAATAGAAGTTCAGATTTGTCTAAAAAAGATACTCAAAACACGAATTCATGCCATAGTTTTCTCTCCAATTATTATGTACTTTTTGAAGTATGTGTTCTCAATTATTACATACATACTTTTTACGTTTATTTATCATATTGACGGTTCTTTTTAACTTATATTTTGGTAACATCGCTCCTGACAATATTTACTTCCAAGAATATGATGGATAGACTTTGCAGCAACCCTCCACTAAGCGAGGCATATATTCAGCTTCTTCTAATTAACCACTAAACTATCATTGATTATGTTTATACGAGGGTTTATCTTATAAGCAATGAGAAAAAATAATCAAGATTTATATGAGTTTCTTTGTCTTTCTAATTACCATAACTTATAAGCATGTCCAGAATATACCTGACATTATTACATGACTCGAAGCAGAAAGCAGATTGAACCCTTCAACTGTAGAAACATCCAGATTCAGAAACGATAGCGATGGAAAGCCCTTTACTAAAAATACATGCACATATATTAAAGTAACTATAAACAGATCTCATGTGAATTTTTTTACTCTTATATAATAAACTTAGCATAAGCTTTTAGGGCTTGTTTGGTACTATGTAATCGAAGTGGTAATGCAATTAAAATGACAATGGTGATTCCATTACCATGCTTGGTTACCATAAAGGAATGTAATCAAGATTGCATTGTAATCACATTTATCTCAATCTATGCAATTACAATTACTTGACTTTTCCTAAACAATTGTGACTGCATACCTTTGAATCAAAGTTTATCTAACTATAAGCTATTATACTTGGGAACTTTCTCTCTTTTCTCGCTATTATCTCTCCTCTACTTCCCTTCTCTTATTACTCTGACACCATTTTTTTAAAGGTTTGAAGCCCCACTCACCGTTCTCTTTCATCTTCATATTAGATAAAGTTTAACCTAGACCATAATTGTATTATTTTAACTGCATTTTTATACGTTCTAGACTTCATGTCTCTCTCTCTCTCACTCTCTCTCTCTCTCTCTCTCTCTCTCTCTCACATCATCATCATCATCATCTTCTTCTCTCTACTTGGTAAACTTGAGTAATATTACATTATTGCAATATCGAAGAAATAGAGTGAAGTAAGTTTTACGTGAAATATTGTAATCATGATGATAAGATCTTGGATGATAGTTATCAACAAAGTTACAAATAGTTAAAATAGGCAAAAATAAAATGTGAATTGAATTGCAAGTAATTCACATCACGTATAAAATTAAGTATTGTTTGTAGATGAATTCATTCTATTACACTTGTAAAAACTTTGTAATCAAATATTGTAATGCAATTATTATCTCATTCCATTACACAAACAATTATATTACATGATTGATTCCATTGGATAGTGATTGTATTGCTTTCAACCAAACGCTACATTAGAGTTATCTTAAACAAAATAATTAGACTAATTATTTTCATGAAATATATTTAAAGATACCAATTGTCTATTATAATTAAGATGTCATATATAGTAAAGTAATTTGGATATGAGAAAGGGACAGAGAGGAAGTATATATGGTAGGATGAAAATCAAGAAAACATATCAACATATTTTTATTTCATTAAAGTGACTAAAAGACATGAATAAATAGCAAGTACTTCTTGATTATAATAAAAATCAATTTAGTGAATATATAGAATTTTAAAAACAAAAATTTAAACACGCCTATCAGGACAATACTGTTAGTTATTGTAAGAAATCTTATCTTAGTAGGGTCTATATATTCAATCTATTAGAATACGATTAGTTAGAAACTAAAAGATATGTTCGAAACTTATTATCAGTCGATATGGCGAAATGGATACATCGTATCTGTACTCAATTAGTTTAATTTTGTTAAAAAAGAAACATAAAACAGAATTCTTATTTGATATGATTTAAGTAGACTTGACAAAACTGAATTGACCCAACTCGAATCATATCTGATCCGACAATTTCGACAAAGTTGTTTATTTTTTCATGAAAAACTTATTGGATCAAAACTCGGTTGACCTAACCCAAATCGAACCGATTCAAAATGTCGTTTAATCTAAAACATGACCCGATCTAAACTTAACCTAACTCATACGTACCCAAACTGAGTGACCTATTTGTCAGATTTAGATTTGAGTAGATATAACATGTATTATTATTTATTATACTATCCACGATGATTGACATGTCTGGAGCAAGCCGAGACTTGTATTGAAAGTAAATTCAAAACCAATAATTCTAGCAAGCTAAGCTAAGAGAGACAAGAGATAATATAAATTATGTATGACAACCCTAGAAAAAAAAAATCAAAAAAAGAAGAAAAAGAGGGCTGAGATGGGTGTCCATGTTAAAATATATTCCAAGCATCATCACTTCCTTAAAGTTAAATTAAACTTGTTCTAATCACGGCAGCTCATATGCATGCATGAATGTGAAAATATAATTAAAATTATGTCATCAACTTGAATGTGATATATATGATGATGCTTGGAATGAATATATCTCAAGCATTTTTACGCTACTTGCTTCTCCTTTTGTTCTTTTAGGTCTTTGATCAACTGATAATTAATTAAAATCAGATACTGTTTATTTATATTGGTTGATTTTTGTAAATGGCGGATCTACATTGACCATAATAGTGTCTATAAATACCATTCGTTAAAGCTTTTATTTTAATTTTTGCACAAGCATTTCTTAAAATTTTAACATGGACATCCATAAAAGTGAATACTATTGTGCACATTTTTAAATCCATCACTGTTCATCATTCACAAAATTTGAACAGAAAATCTTGTCTAAATGCGACTAATTATGAACAATTAAAGACGAACTTTTAGGGCATCTTCTTTTCGTAGGAAAATAGGGTTGAAAAATAGGTGAAGTTGGCTAAACTAGATTTTTTTATTAAAGTGGGTTGAAGTGCGTTGAAGTAAGTTAAAATAGGTTGAAGTTGATATATTTTTTATATAATGGGTAGAAGTTGATTAAAATAGTAAACGTTGAAGTGAGTTGAAATTGGTCGAAGTTGGTATTTTTTATTAAAATTTATAAAATGGGTCGAAATTAATAAATTAAATTTACCAACGAAATGAACAGGGCTTCACTGTGAAAGTGGTTATACAAGTATTTTCTTAGTGATCACACAGGTATCTTCACATTTCTTTCAACGCACTCTTCTTCCTGTCATAGTTTCTCGTTTTTCTATAAAAGTGGTTGGCTTGGATTTTGTTTAATTAGTATAAAATAATACAAGCCATTACAATTATCTTACTTGATTGGGATTGGAACTCTATTATTGGATCATTCATCGTAGTATTACAACATGATGTTCATAATTATGAAGTGGAATGGATGAATACTGAGTAGTATTAAGGCTATATTGAAAATTTTAGGCTAAGAATTATAATTTTTGGTGTAGAATTTTAATTTTTAGTGTAGAATTTACTAAGTCAGAATCAATCTAATCTTTTTAAAGATTAGCCGCGCTTAAAGGTCGAGTGCTCTACTGTGAAGTTAGCAAACTCCATGCATGCTAAATTTCTCATACGTACTATAAGTTAATTTTAGAAGGATTAAGAATAATTAAGATATTGGTCTTGCATATTTGAATATTTCTCAGATTCCGTAAAAGCGGAACTCATACTAAGAGGTGGTGGTAGTGTTACTTTTGTTACGAAAAATAATTTTCATATCCAAAATTTATCTGCATTAACTGTTTTTTTTTTTTAAGAGAATCTTGTCTTTTGTCTAGCATGGTGCCTCCATTAATAAAAAGGTACAAATATATTGGTAAGTATTAAGTATTTTCAGAAAAGGTTACTGTTGTTGTCACGATTAAATAAAGTTGATACGCAACCAAAAATTAAAATACTGACAAAAGTGATTGAATATTCCAGTAGAAACATTAATTTTGAAAAAACAAAAAATACACCTAATTTTCCGCTTTTATCCCCAACCATTTTTAAAAATCTCTCAGCTAACAAACTTCCTTCCTTCCATAAAAACCCCTTAACAAATCCTTATCAAAACGCCCTTCCTTTCCCCACATCATCTTCCCCTCTCAACTTTCTCTCTCCAAATGGCCGAACACTCAGAGTCCTCATCAATGGCGGACCCTAATCAAGAGAGAGAAACCCTAAATCCTAACCAACCCCAAAACGAAGCCGTCGTATCCCAAGAAGAAGAGGAGACAGCCACTACTGCCCACCACTTAACCGTTCCATCCGGGTTGACTCAGGACGAGTTCGCCCTGTTGCTGCCCTGGGTCACTGAGTTCCACACGTATAGAATCAAAAGACGGAAGCAATGCTCATCCCTACTCGCTCAAAAGATCCACGCACCACGCGCCGTCGTGTGGTCCATCGTGCGCCGCTTCGACAGGCCCCAAACGTACAAACACTTCATCAAGAGCTGCTCGGTTCGAGAGGGTTTCACACTCGCCGTGGGGTGCACGCGCGATGTGAACGTGATCTCGGGCCTGCCCGCTGCCACTAGCACCGAGCGGCTCGACATGCTCGATGACGAACGGTTCGTCACGGGGTTCACCATCATTGGCGGCGAGCATAGGTTGAGGAACTACCGGTCCGTGACGTCCCTTCACGAACTCCAGGAGGCGCGTGACGGAGATGAGTTGACGGTGGTGCTCGAGTCGTACGTGGTGGACGTGCCGGAGGGAAACACGGAGGAGGACACGCGCCTTTTCGCCGACACGGTGGTGAGGTTGAACCTTCAGAAGCTGGCTACGGTGGCACGCGAGAGAGCTGCGAGTGGGAGTGCAGGGGCGGTGCAAAACAGGTAATGTGTGGGACCCGCAAGGGTTTTTTAATTATAAAAAAAGAAAATCCAATAGGCCGACCTGGATCTGAGGAGTTTCTAATTTTGATGCTTTCCACTGGTTGATTACTGGCTACTGCTGTGGGTTCTTTTCTTTTTCCTTTTTTTTTCCTTCGGGTTTTCTGTATTTTTCTTTTTTTTTCGTTGATTATGTTAATAAATCTCTTGGGTTTTTCTGGTTGGAAATTTTCTTTTTCTTCCCTCACAGAGTAAAAACTCAGCGCCCCCCCCCCCAAAAAAAAGGTCAAAATTGAACTCGTGTGGATATATACATTTTCATGTTTAAGACGATGAATTTGATTCGATCATGGGTT
>JAKOGI010000096.1:1174348-1203564 GCA_029747015.1 Carnegiea gigantea | reverse complement strand
TCGAACACAAGCTACGGTTAAGAGCAATTAATGTTCAATGGTGGCGATAATATCAATATGTTAATAACCTATTCACTTTGTTGTTGGTTGAATTTGAGATACGGTTGTCAAACAGATCAAGTCCTGGTTGAATTCGTGTTCTTACCAAATTTAAATGGGTTGAAAAATCCTCCATCTGAACCTAACCTGTTTATTACACGGATTGTCTTAACCTGTACCTGTTTATTTTTTAAACAGGTTGACTTGAAATTTACCCATTAATCCATTTAATATAAACGAGTCAGGTTCAAGTTATCCGGTTACCTGTTTACCCGCTTTATATTTAACTGAAATATAATTATCAAGCATTATAAATCAATTTTTTGATTTTAATATAGCATCATAATGTAACCATTGTCTATGATTCACAAGAATCACCATCACAAAATAAATATTAACTTGATTAAACCCCACATTTTCACAATTCCCCCAAAAAATACATGACAGTTGGGTAAACTGATCCACTTATTTAATCTATTTAATTAAACGGGTTAAATATGTATTTTTTCGTGTCAAAATTTTCAATCTAAACCCAACCCAATTAATTAAATATAGTTTAAACGTGCCAACCCATTTAATTAAACAGGTTGAAAATCTTTACCCAAGCCAACTTAATTTTGTGTTCGGTTCGGACCCGTAATCGTCAGTAGTGGATCTAGACTTTTAGCTTAGGGGTGTCCACCTACGAATATTCATAACCGTGTGTACTATAAAATAAAGTTTAAACTATACATGAAATTTGGGGGACACAAGAAAAATAGTGCTGGCATCGGCAGAGAACCTGTCATACAATTTAAAGCCCAAATATTGGTTGGCATTATTGATTCAAATAATGGAAATGTATACTTTCTTTGCTGATTAATACATGTAATAAAAGAACATATTGCTCAAGCTAAGATTCATTAATTCAGCTCAATTCTGCAACCAAGACAAAGGTCCTCAAGATAAACATACAACATTAATGCGATAATCCTTCAAGAAAAATCCAACACAAAGCTTGAGCTCACACAGCGGGACCAATCAGCCAAATACATCCTGAATAGATTGTCTGAAAGAAAGAAGCTATACACATAAATTCAAGCATCGTGATACCACTTATGGTAAATCAAAACGATTCAATTAGGAGGGAAGTATTCCAAAAAACCTCCAACTTGCTAAAATGAATCAACCATCAAGAATCCTGAATTGTGACTTTACAAGAGCATATAGCATGATAATAAATTAACAATCATTTACTAATAACCAAACAATTTCATTAATTAATCTCCAATTACAGAACAGAAGCTAAGAAACAAGTAATCAAAGGTAATTCAAGTAAAAAGAATTAATTTAATTGTTTAAAGATTGAAACCCTAACCTACAGGCAGCGTAACAGAGGTTGGGCTGGATGAATGAATATCAAACTGAATTCATGTTTGCTGAAACACAAATGGGGTTTGAGAGAGAGAGAGTATCATCATGCTTAGGGTTTTAGAGAGAGTGGAAGTAAAGAGAAGTAGGAATAAGAAGGCGAGAAGCAGAAATAGGTGCCTCCAATATGCCATGTCCACCATCGATCAATCAAAATTAGTGAATCAACGAATGAACCATTCATTCAGAAAATTGGAAGCACTGCATAAAAGTCAAGATCTAGAATTAGAAGGACAAGCAAAAGGCGATACAAAGGAGCAGTAAGTCTAGTACTGCTTCATCACTCTGATCTCTCTGTCTCTCTCTTTCTCCCCTATTGTGTCGGGCAAAGTGGCGTGCACCAGTGCTAGTGGTCATCGTCCGGTTACTGTGTGTAGTGTTATGGCGGCCAATGGCACTAAGGTCGGCTGCTCGCGGTGGATCTGAATGTCGAGTGGATGAAAGGGAGAGGGAGAGGGAGTGAGAGCCTAAGAGAAAAGGACTGAGATGCAGCTTGGCGGAATGTGCCTGTGTTGGTGGTCTGGCATACGGCTACTGTTCTGGTGGCCGGTGGGGCCGAGACGAGAGGTGTGCTCCTGAGACGAGAAGGAGAGAGAGAGGAAGCGAGAGCCTGAGGCGAGAGGACAGGGAAGGACATGACAGGACTGGGATGAGCCTGAGATCCTTCACTGATTGTATTTTAAAAAAAAAAGAAAAAAAATGTTAGTAGCTGAAGCTAAAGTTGGATCGGTCCATTCATTTGAGTGTTCAGGGTGTCCAAGCTTCAAAGATTTTTTTTTTTTTTTTTGGGATCATTTTTGGAGGTGTCCACTATAGCATATTCAAAACCTTCAATTTAGCTAATTATAGATTTTTTTGGGTTAGGATGTCCATGGACACCCCTGAGCTGATCATGAATCCGCCCCTAGTAATCATGTCGGGTTAACTTTTGACAGCCCTAATTTGAGATTTAGATGCTTAATTTATGCATGGAATTGATCCTAATGGACATTAATAATATTTCAGCCAATGAAGTTGACGCAAATAAATCATGATAGAAAGATACAATGTTATATGTTGGATTATCCCAAAACTTGACTTGACTGACCCACGTCAACATTTGTTGAGTTTAAGCCAACTAGCTACGACCCCACATTGGCCATATCTATTATACAATATAAAAGAAATGTTGAGTTGACACTACAAAAACACGCCTCTTTAGATACGAAATCAGATACGAAATTTAGCATTCGTTTCTGTCTTCAGTTTAGAAACGAAATTTAGAAACGAAAACCATTTCGTATCTAACAGAAACGCACAATTGAAACTAAAGACAAATCGCGTTTCTAATGGAAACCAAATGATAATTTTCGTATCAGATTTTCGTTTCTAAAAAAATTTCAATTCCTAGCCTCAATCTCCCCCCCGGCGACAATACCCAGTGCCGCGAAATGAAATCCCAGACCCCGCGATTGCTTCCTCCTCCAAAACCCTAGCATCGTGTGCTTTGGATTCCGGCAGAACATCGACTCCCGGCGCCGGTTGTCAAGTCGCCGGAGGGTTGGTGTCTGTTTCGAGCCCTCTGTTGGCGATGTCCGGGCATACGGTACCTATTCAAGCCAAAACGAAGTAGCAGAGCCCGCGGTTTTCTTCTTCGTCAAGAACCCTGTCGGCGACGGTGGTGAGGGTTCCGGCAGAACATCAGTTACAGAAGGCCGGTTTTCAGATCTCCGGTGAGTTTATATCTGTTTGTTGCTTTCTGTTAACAATTTTCTTCATCCTTATTCTGGGTTTTGGTTTTCGGATTTGGAAGGCTTCGAGGCGTTGCACGGCGAGTTGTCCAGCGATTGCAAGTTTCCGGTAAGTTCTCCGACAATTCCCGGCGTCCGGGTAGTTGCACTGTAAGTTGTTAGATTTGCTGAAGTTGCTTTCTGTTACCAATTTGCTCCAGTTGTTCGATTTGCTGAAGTTGTGAAATTTGCCTGAGTATAGCTTCTTTTCTCAACATTGAACTAGCTAATTGTTTCCCAAGCTGAGCATTTCTAGATTTGATTTTCCCAAGTTGAGTTAGTTTTCCAGATTATCCAGGAAGAACATTGAACTAGGTAATTGTTTGGTCACCACTAGAAACTGAGCATTTGTAGAGCCACTTAACAATCGTGCAAGGCAATTTTATGAGAACATGCACTGTCAAGACCACTGTACTAGGTCTGTAAAAGGGGGCTAAAGAAAATAGATTCAAGGCATTCTAACAATATACACGCACACACACATACATACTTATATATATACGTATAAGTATGTATATATATATATATATATATATATATATATATATATATATATATATATATATATGTATGTACATGGACATATATACTATATATATATATATATATATATATATATATATATATATATATATATATATGTATATACCTATATATATATATATATATATATATATATATATATATATATATATATATTATATATATATAAATATATATATATATATATATATATATATATATATATATATATATATATATAGTTCATTTGTAAACATAGAAAACCCATTCAAAATAGTACACGTATCAAACTTATAATGACAAGTTACTTATTTATATTTAGGTAATTGCTTATTATGAGTGCCTGGTATGTTTACAATTTTGAATTGTCCTTGTTGGACAGTTTGGGAATCATAAAGTATATTATTGTATGGTTACTATAGTTCTTGTGTATGCATTGGAAAGTTTCTTTGGCATTTCCTCAAGCCTTGTTCTCTGGGTACAATTTTCTAATGAGGACCATTAATGGAAATCATCTAGAAATGTTGTGCTTGGAGGACTATAGGGAAATGCTACCGAATTTTTCCGTGGATATACAAGAGCGTAACCTTTACAGTTATATACTTTTGTTTCCTGAATGGGTTTAGGACCACCTACCCTTTAGAATGAGTCTAGGTCATGTTGTCTTAATTAGGATTATTTGCTCATGATTTAAGTATATGATAATTTTGAATAATTGCTACACATTACATTACATTAAAGGGGGCTGGAAACTTTTTCTCAGACACATACATTGTAAGAAATGGAAGGGAATCGAGATTGGATGTATCAGAGACATGATGAGAGGGGTTATCTGAGCACGGTTTTCATTTAAAAAGTTAAGGAGTTCATTGATTTTGCTACTGAGCAAGAGACATATCACAGAACTACTAAGATAAAGTGTCCATGTGCTAAGTGTTGGAATGTGCCTTATTTGGATGTAGATATCGTAAAGCTCCATCTCTACAAGCAGGGGTTTCGGCCTAATTACTATGAGTGGGTTTGTCATGGGGAAGCTTTTGGTGACGTATCACATCCTGGTAACTCATCCAATGTAAGGGATGGAGAAAATCTCATGAGAGATATGGTGTTAGATGCGTATGGTCCGATGGCATCCCGTATGGCAGATGAAGGGATGAATGATGGTGAAGAGGAGCCTTTCTTAGACGCAAAAGATTCATTCAGCTGGTGCAAGCAGCTGAGAAGCCCTTGTATGAGGGATCTAATATGTCTCTCTTGAAAGCTGTTGCACGGCTAACAAGCCTTAAATGTGAGTTCAACCTGCCCCATCGAGCAGTTGATGGAATTGCGTCATTAATGAAAGCCATGTGCCCAAATGATAATGAAATAACAGCCAACTTCTATGAAACTAAGAAATTACTTGCTGGGCTCGAACTTCCTCATCATAAAATCCATGCATGCCCTAATGGATGCATGCTGTTTTGGAAGGATGCTGAAGAATTGAAAAACTGTTCGGTCTGTGGTGCGGAGAGGTATATTAAGGAGACTGGAAGAGGGGAAAAAATTGCTAAGAAAGTGTTAATCTATTTTCCAACTGGTCCTAGATTGCAAAGATTGTATGTGACAAAAAATGTTGCTGAACATATGACTTGGCATCATGAACACCCACGTACCGAAGGCTTTATGGAACATCCTAGTGATGCGGAGGCATGGATGCATTTTGACAATACTTTTCGTGAATTTGCATCGGAGCCTCGTAATATGAGATTAGGGTTATGTACTGATGGTTTCTCTCCATTTGGTCACTTTTGACAAAGTTATTCATGTTGGCCCGTCATTCTCACACCTCACAATCTACCTCCGTGGATGTGTATGAAGAAACAATTTATGTTCATAAGTCTCCTCATACCAGGCCCCAGAAATCCGAAAGGCAATCTAGATATATACATGCAACCATTAATTGAAGAGCTACTGCTGTTGTGGGAGGTTGGAGTCAAGACTTATGATATAGCTTGAAAGCAAAATTTCACCATGAAGGTTGCCGTCATTTGGACAATAAGTGATTTTCCTGCGTACGGCATGCTTTCTGGTTGGATGACAGCTGGTAGATTAGCATGCCCTTACTGTATGGAGAACACCAAGTCTTTCAGGCTTAAACACGGGAACAAGCATTGTTGGTTCGATTGTCACCGCCAATTTCTACCTACGAGCCACATGTTCCGTAGGAACAAAAGTGCTTTTTCTAAAAAACAAGGAGGATTATTCCCCGCCTCCCCCAAGATTGAGTGGGGAGGAGATGTGGAACCGTGTGTCATCGTTACCAAAAGCTTCTGATCACCAAGGAAAAGTAGTTGGATATGGAGATGTTCATAATTGGTCAAGAAGAAGCATACTATGGGACCTTCCATACTGGAGCAAGCTACTAATTCGACACAATTTGGATGTTATGCAAATTGAGAAAAATGTGTTCGAACAAATTGTGAACACAATAATGAATGTCAAGGGGAAATCTAAGGATGACATCAATTCTAGAAAGGACCTTGCCACACATTGTAAGCGCAAAAGACTTCATGTGCAGATAACTGATGGTGGTAACGGAGATCGAAGAGAGGTGATGCCTCCTGCTCCATATGTGCTTACTAAGGAGCAAAGAAAAGTAATGTGTAATTGGCTATGTGACTTGAAATTCCCAGATGGATATGCCTCTAACTTAAGTAGGTGTTTTGATCGCACAAATGGGTGGTTGCATAACTTGAAAAGTCATGATTGTCATGTTTTCATGGAACGATTGTTGCCAATTGCAACGAGAGAGCTATTGCCAACTAATGTGTGGAAAGTTCTAACTGAGCTTAGCCTGTTCTTTCGAGACCTATGTGTGAAGAGAGTACATATGAATGATGTGATTCGACTAGAAAACAGCATCGCTGAGATACTTTTTAAACTGGAAAGAATTTTCTCTCCTTCATTTTTTAATTTCATGGAGCATCTACCGGTCCATCTTCCATATGAGCTTAGAGTTGGCGGGCCACAACAATAGGTGGATGTACTCATCTGAAAGGTAAACATTAATTTCACATACTCTATATAAGTTATTAATCTTTAGTTATCATCGCTATATGATAATGGAAGTATAAAACTGTAGGCGTGTGGGTGACTTGAAACAAAAAGTGGGTAACAAAGCCCGTGTCGAAAGCTCCATTTGCAATGCATACCTTATGGAGGAGATCTCAGATTTCTGTGTCAATTACTTTGATGAAAATATTGTCACAAAGTCAAAAGATTTGGAGCAAAATGAAGTTGAGTCAAATCCAAACATTCCAGATGTATTTTCCATGAATGTTGGGTATGCCCCAAGTGAAGGCAGCACTCGATACTTGGATGAACGGGAATTTCGTGTTGCTCATGCATATGTGTTATCAAACTGTGACATACTGAAACCTTATGAGCGGTATGCATTCTTTGCATGTTAAAGTCATTATTGTATTCATAATTGAAATCATTTTTGACACGTTCAATTCCTTATCTTATCATAGGATTTATGGTGAGATAGAATCCTAGAGTTAGGGTCGAAGATGTTTGGGCTCAATTTGAAGAGCGATTCCCTATATGGCTTAAAGATCATGTAAGCAGCATGAAATAAATTGACACATCTAATATTACATGCACTAAAATGTAAATGTAATCAATATGTTTAATATTGTAGATTATGACATCCAGGGATGTTTCTAATGATGTGATAAGGTCCCTCGCTATGGAACCTAGGAAAGATGTGCGTTGTTGGGATCATTTCTACATTAATAATTACAATTTTCATACGTACTCCTATGGGAAGAACAAATCAACAATGAACTACGGGGTATCGGTCAAAGGGGTTGATGGTGTAGAATACTATGGAATTCTTCAGGAGGTCATCGAGTTGACTTACTTGGGAACTCGCCAATTGTACAAAACAGTTCTCTTTAAATGTGATTGGTTTGACTCTGTGAATGGCATCAACATGCATGAACATTATAAACTCGTGGATGTCAACCACACGAAAAAATATCCCAAGTATGATCCGTTTGTTCTTGCATATCAAGTAACACAAGTTAGCTTCACATCTTATCCTAGCATGAAAAATGATAGAAATCAATGGTGGGCGGTACTTAAGATGAAGCCAAGGGCCACGATCGATTCCCAGATGGATGACATTGCTCCTTTTCAGGAGGAGAACAATAACAACCCACCCACTTTATCACATCTTGACATAGACGAAGACATATCCATCAACGATGACTTAGCTGATGACTTTCCAGAGGGCAGTGAGCTTGGAATACGCGAAGATGAAGATGTTGAGGATGAAGAAGAAGAGGATGACATAAATATAGATGAACAAGAGCTTGAAACATTGCTAGCTAATGAGGACGAAGATTAATTGGACATAGGCTGTAGGTGCATGTTTGTAAGATTAGTTTGAGATCTTATATTCAACTTTCGCTGCTGTATGATGAACTTATACTCTTTGTATTCATGTATCGTGTACTTGATTATTATCTCTTTTTCAGTTGTGCATTATGTTATTATACTTTCGTTTCACAAATGAGGTTTATGTTAACTCGTTCATTATTTTTCCTAACTAATGTATTTACTTCCAAGTGTTTGAAACTTAGATGCCTCCCACACGTGAGCGAGGAGATGGAGCTGCAGGTGGGGCCACGAATGACTCAAACCAAGAGGGCACGAGGATCCCACTGTCGCCGGATACCATTTGGTGGTATGTAAAATTATTCTATTTTCAAGTTTCCTATAATTACTTCGTATGTGTATGTTATTATAGTAAACTGTTGTGCTCCATCTCATCGTCCTTCATTTGAAATTGTGAAAGGTTTGGTTACTATAAAGTGTCCAACTCCATTACCATGGACTTGAAGGCTCATTATTTGGAGCCATGTACATGTTGGAGGAATGCTCCAGAGGAGCATAAGCGATGGTGGTGGAGAGCTTTTCAGGTAATAAATTCACACTTCCAAGCATCCTTGTTTGTCAATTTTATATTGCTAAATAGCATCTCATATTACGCGTAACCATTCATTTCGTGCAGACGCGTTATTATTGGGCTGAGGAGTTGAATGACAGAGTTTATAATGACTGGGTAAAAAAGGCCGGTGAACGCCTTAAGGACATGGTATCAAAGGCAATGACAAGGCCGGAAGATGAGATCATCCCTTGGCTTCCAACTCCACTTAGAAGCAGGTTGAAAGCTTTCAGAGAAACTGAGGATTTCAAGAAGAGGTCAAGACAAAACTCAATTAACAAGCGCACTGGTCCAAAAGCAGGAACTGTTCACACTGCAGGGTCTATTTCAGCAGAACAAACTGCAAGGAAAATGGTAATATTGCTATTGTGGCATCTTCACTTTTTGAAAGACACCAATTGCATTATTCTAACACCATTTTTTTGTTTTTTCAAGGTAATAAGGGATAACAAAATACCTACAGCTGCTGAACTCTTTGAGGAGATTCATACTAGAAACAAAGGAAATGAGAAAGTATTCTGTGACAAGAGGGCAAAATCTATTTGGGTAAGCACCAAGTCAATTGCACTTCCTATACATTCAAAAAGCGATACATTTTATAAATGTTGGCATCCTCTGTTCAGTAAAAGTGAAAGTTATTATTTCAAAAATCTTTGTTGAGTTGTACTCTTTGTTTCCTTTCTGCTATTGAGCTTCATTGAATGGTTTACTCCGGGCGTGTGGCCTGTAGAGTTGTGGTCTCCGGCGTGTAGCCATTGAGCTTGATTTGGTTATTTTTTTGGCTTCTATTCAATGCAGGGGATTTAATATAGGGCTTAAAGCCTGAAAAATGGTCAATTTTTAGGGAAAACTCTGTCCGTTTCGCCCCAGAATTTAAGAAAGAATATATCCCAAAGCATCAACATGTCTTTAGTAAAGGTTTGGTTGTTTAGGGAAAACTCTGTCCGTTTCTACTTCTCTTTTGCTTGCTTGTTTAGGTACTACATGTTAGGCCCATGTCTTCTTTCTTTATGTTCTTGCCCATATCAGTTTATTTCTTCTTTCTCGTCTATGGGCTTATCGATCCTTGACTGACACAAATTGACTTTGATAACTTAAAGTTGGTGCCTTCCTCTTTATTGACATCATCCTTGGTGGCTTTTTCATCATCTTCTTTTATAGCTTTTACAAGGTATTGCACTATGAAACTTAATGCTTGCTTGTTGAGTTTTCTTCATTGTAGGATGAGTATCAACGTTTGAAGCTTAATGCTTCACATTCAGGGGTCGAAGTTAATGATGATGCACTTTTTCTTCAAGCTGCTGGAGGTGTCAACAGCAAAGGTTTGGTATATGGACTTGGGAATCAAACCCAAGCATACTACGAGAGCGTGGGACCGTCTACTCAATCCTCACCCTCCACACCCATAGCTTACGCCCCCTCCATGTATGCCCAGATTGTGAGTCGCTTGCAAAAATCAGAAGAGCAACTCAATGCCACAAGAGAAGAGCTTACTCGAACGAAGGAGGGAGTTAAGCAAACCAAAGATGCCATTGCTAGGATTGAGTCTCGCTTTGGGAGCTCGAGCTCTTAGATTTCCCCTTCTCCCTGACCCTTAGTCTTATATTAGTAACTGACTTGGTATATGTTTATATATGTTGATAGCTGCAACTTGTAACTCTTAGATGGGCATGTGGTGGTGTATTTTTTGGAACACACCTCGAACATTGCTTTGGTCGTGGTGTATTTTTTAGATGTCAATTGCTTGATGGTTGCATGTCCTCGATACTTGGAATTTTGTTGCCAAGTTGTAATATGCCTTAGGTAAATGTAAATACCGAGGTTGGTTGGTATATATAATGCAATGTTGGGCGCTTATGTATTGACGTATCTATGTGTATGTAAATGTATTTGGGAATTTAGCACTTGTTGCAATTATTTGGAATGAAAAGTTCAGCTAGAAACAAAAAATATCAGGTGAAAAACGTAGAACAATTTACGCACATAAGATATGCAATTTGATACGAAATGTATGCCTCGTATCTAATTTCGTATCAATTTGCTACGCTATTTTGACATCTTGATACGAAAAACTTCGTATCTATTAGATACGAAAAAATTTCGTATCTAAGTTCGTATCAATCAGAAACGACAAATTCACAATTTGATACGAAAATTTGCGTTTCTGTTAGATTCGAAGGGGTTTTCGTATCTAATTTAGTATCAATTAGATACGAGACATTGATGTTTTGATACGAAAAAGTTTCGTATCAATTAGATACGCATACATTTTTCGTATCTATTTTCGTATCTAATAGAAACGAAAATAAGTTCCGTTTCCGATTTCGGTCTGCGACCGTGTCTTTTGATACGAAACTTTTTTCGTTTCTATTCGTATCTAAATGCTATTTAGATACGAAAAGCTATCATTTAGATATGAAAAATTTCGTATCTAAACGAGCGCGTTTTTGTAGTGTATAGAGCATCATAAAAGGTTCTTTGAAGGCTTATACTGATAGCATTTGTACTTAGTGAGATCTTAAGGATTAATAAGAGCAGAGGCCTTTCCTTTATTTTTATTTGTATTTTGTTGAGACAACAACAAACCATTGAAGTTGGTTGTCTCTTTCATTGTTTGCTTTTTTTTTTTTTTTAAAGCAAGTAATTTACTTTTTGGTGTAGATTTTCTAATTTCGCTAATATGTTATATCAAACTTATTTGGTTATCTCATCATGTACCTTTATAGTTGTTTAACATTTATACTTTAGATTATTCAGTTCCTCTTACGATTACTTGGACAGTGAGCTTTGGATTGATGCAAAATAGTAAATTTGATACTATGTCTTGTATGGATTGAGCCCAATGGAGATAAGGTCATTATAAATTTGTATAAATTTCAATTTCTAATTATAAATGAAAAAAATCTATAAAATAATAAAATAATGTTATAAAATGGTGGAATCATTTACATAAGTACAAATTGAAAATAATTAAGACAGATGATGTATACAAGTTGTATATAATTAGTAAGCAGGTAAAGTCTTATCAGTTAAGTTTTTCTTTTTTGTTTGTGATCACAAATGAAGTCAATTTATATATAATTATACTAAGAAATAATTTAGAGATAATGACATAAATAGAATTTTCCTAAACATCTTTCATAGACACAATTAACTTTACCAAACAGTTTTTTTACAAATAACTAATTCAAACAGCTAATGTAAATAGCTAATTTAAACAGCTAACAACTAATACAAATAGCTAATAGATAACAGCTGTTCGCTACACATGACCAAACATCCCATTTGGATAACAGCAGTTCCAAAACATTCCTTTATAGACCGCAAACGGATAAACATGGGATGCCACTATCTAGACGCCTGCAAGTGAACACCGTTGTGAACTCCACTTTTCATTATCAAACAAACTGCTATGTATTAAAGTTAACTAATCAAAAAGCCATATTGGTGAAATCAAAACGATCTATTCCTGCGCTTTGATTAGCTCTTTTTCCTATGACACGGTTCATATAACATCTTTTGTTTCATATAGGCACTAAAGGCCCTTTTTTTAATCAGCGCAGATCGAAAAGACATGCATATCTCCGTATGATGAGATAAAAAAATTGGACAAGAAAGTATCTTGACTTCCCTTCTAAAGTAAGCAAACACCTTTAATCCACGCATCAGGAAAACCTTGACCTGAGACGCATTTGTGCGCTCTTTTCTTCGCTTTTGAATGTCGAATAGAAGTAAAGATCCGTTTAATTAACTTGATTGTTATAATACAAATAAGCTGCACAAACATTGAGATCATACATACACAAGATCAAACATGGCCTTGACCAACGAACATAAAGAAATTCTGCTTTGGTTATTTCAAGCCATCTCGATTCTTCTCTTCTTCTGTGCAATAATACGTTTGTTGTTTATTACGAAGCCCCCAATTCACACCCTCACTGACCTCACTGTGCCCACCAACCAGGGTGGCAATGAGTTTTCTGTACAAGAGTGCGATGAAATTTCCCAGGGTTATGCCTCCACAACTGTGATTTCTCCTTAGTTATAACAAACCCTAACAAGGAGGGCATATTCTACGATGAAACGAAGATGATCCTTTCTCAGAATGGCTCAGTCCTTGGTAGGAGCTCCTTGTCACCGTTCTATCAGAGCGGAAGGAGCTCATTATCAAATCCTCTTGGGTTACGAGATATTGAGATATGATTGTCTATTATTTTTAGCATAGATATTGCTGTCATTCAGAGATATTATTAGCTTTCCTATATTATGTGAACTTGCCTTCCTATTCTTATGTAAATTAGGCAAGTTAGTTACCTTAGCATTGTATATATAGATGCCATTGTATTATGTTAAAGGACAGGAAAGAACGGGAAGTTCTCAACCCACGTTTTCCATTGCTTGTCTTCATGGTATCAGAGCAGCCAGGTTAACAAAGACCCGTTCTTTCCTTCCCAAAAAAAAAAAAAAAACAAAAAAAAAAGGCCGTGAAGTGCCATGGCAGGTGGTAGTTCAAAGTTCATCATTGAACCTACTTCACCGTATTTCTTGCACCCATCCGAAGGACCAGGCGTGATGATTACAGCTGTAGTTTTCAATGGCAAAAACTACGATTTGTGGGAGAAAGCTGTTACAACGGCACTTTTGGCAAAGAACAAATTGGGTTTTATTGATGGAACCCTGCAAAAACCAACCCCGAAAGATGACGATGGAAAAGCTGAGTTGCAAGCCTGGACGATGGTTAACTCTATGGTGTCATCGTGGTTAATTAATGTGATTGACTCGAAGCTAAGAACTAGTGTCGCATACGTAGAAACTGCTGAAGGTATGTGGCAAAACTTAAAAAGATGATATGCTGTAGCTAGCGCTCCGAGAATTCACCAATTAAAATCGGATGTTGCTAGTTGCAAGCAAGGAGGACTCTCGATCGTAGAATTCTTTTCCAAGCTAATGGGCTTATGGAGTGAGTTGGACAACTATGCTAGGTTTCCACAATGTAGGTGTGGAAAGTGTGAATGCGAAATCAATGACAAATTGATGAAGATGTCGGAAGAAGAAAAGACACACCAGTTTTTAATGGGACTCGATGATGACTTCTACGCAACTATTAGGAGTCAAATTCTTGCCCTTGAACCCCTTCCTTCCATTGACAAAGTATTTAATATAGTGCAACAGGAGGAGAATCACAGACACCTTATGCGAGGGAGAGACGATAGAGATGGAACAATGGCGGCCTTTGCTGTGAAGATTCATCGAGATCCTGTTGAGAAGTCGACTTGTCAGCACTGTGGGCGATACGGGCACGACGAGTCCAAGTGTTTTGAAGTAATTGGATATCCGCCAGGATGGGGCTCTCGAGGAAGGGGTAGAGGCCGTGGGAGAGGAGGCCGTGGTGGACGCGTGAGCACTGGACATGGACGTGGGGCAGGCTTTGAGACAGTCAATGCTGTGGTCTCAGCAAAGACACCTGACGTAGCAGCATCCAGCGAAGGCAGCACAGCAATAGCAGGTCTCTCGGCCGAGCAAGTGCAACGTCTCCTCAGCTTAATCGAAACTCCTAAAAGTGGGTATGACAAATTATCAGGTAATTGTAGATGGATATTTGACACAGGAGCCTCATCTCATATGACCGGCAACTATAAGCTTCTAAAGGCCGTGACGCACATCGACCCGATTCCGGTTGGACTCCCTGATGGGCGAATTGCAATAGCCAGAAAGTGTGGGACGGTTGAACTAAGTCCCAGGATTACTTTAAGAAATGTTCTATTTGTTCCCAATTTAACTGTGAATCTAGTGTCAGTGGCACAGTTAAATAGAGAAAATAATTCCATGGTGACATTTACTGACCAATTTTTTGTGATACAGGACCGTGCTTTGAGGAGTCCGATTGGAATGGGTGAAGTTGTTGGTGGGGTCTTTCATCACACAAGGGCGTCCGAGTTCACAGTTCAAGCCCATGCTGTAGACACAAGAAGCTTATGGCACAAGCGCCTCGGGCATCCGTCTAACCAAGTATTCAATGCTGCTTCTTCTACTTTAAGTATTGATGTTAGTGCTGAGAATAAAAGTAAGGAACCCTGTGATGTGTGTTTCCGAGCCAAACAAACTCGTTGTCAATTTTATGAAAGTGATAGTAATGCTAGCGAGTTATTTGCTCTAATACATTGTGATATATGGGGTGCTTATAGAACCCCGTCGCTTTGTGGTGCTCACTATTTCCTAACTATTGTTGATGATGCGAGTCGAGGTGTTTGGGTCTACTTGATGCGAGAGAAAGGAGAAGCTAGTAAATTATTGCAAAATTTTGTTGTCATGATCAACAATCAATTTGGAAAAGATGTTAAAATCATTCGTAGTGATAATGGCCGTGAATTCACATCAAGATCCATGAACACTTTTTATTCCGAAAAAGGTATCATCCACCAAACAAGTTGTGTGGACACTCCACAGCAAAGCGGACGAGTTGAAAGAAAACATCGTCATATTTTGAATATAGCTCGAGCACTTCGGTTTCAGGCTTCCCTACCTGTTGAGTTTTGGGGAGAGTGTGTCCTATCTGCTGCTTACTTGATCAATCGGACACCGAGTAGAGTACTGGAAGGAAAAACACCTTATGAAAAATTGTTTGGATGTGCTCCCACTATTGATCATCTAAAAGTGTTTGGTTGTTTATGTTACGCTCAACTTAGACCACGATCAAAGGATAAATTTGCTCCTCGTAGCCAAAAATGTCTCTTTGTCGGGTACCCATATGGTAAGAAGGGATGGAAAATATTTGATTTGGAGACAAGAGAGATACATGTTTGTCGAGATGTCATTTTTTTTGAAGCTTGCTTCCCCTTCTGCCAGCCACAAACTGATCATGAATCTCCCAAGGGGGTTGAGCATACTCCTCTTCCTGATAGCTTGGATGGCCTATATATTTTTGATAGTCAAGGCAGCATACAAGAACCTGGGGCAGTTGCTGAAATTGTGCCGAGTACTGAGGGACAGGGGGAGGATGCAGCTGGGCCTGACTCCTTATTCTTGGCGTCTGACCAGGAGTTAACAAACAGGGGGAGTGTGTCGACTGAGCAGACTGAAGGAGGTAATGGATCTACTGGGCCAAATGCTGCAGCAGACACGAACAGAGGGTCTCCTGGGGCAGTTACTTCGATGCCTAGCCATGAGCCCAGACGCAGTGAACGACCTCGTAAACCCCCGAATCATTTGAGTGATTATGTTTGCAATAGTGTGATGCCTCAAGACCCCCCACCTGCTTCTACACCTTCCAAACGGGCTTCCTCAGGTACGTGTTATCCCATTCTTAATTATGTCACCTATGATAAATTCTCTCTTTCTCATCACCACTTTCTAGCTGCTATTACCAAAATTGCGGAACCCAGGAATTATAAAGAGGCACTTCATGATCCATTATGGATACAGGCCATGGCTGACGAGATACGAGCCCTCGAAGACAATAAGACATGGATTCTAGTGGATCTCCCTCCACAAAAGAAACCAATTAGTTGCAAGTGGGTTTACAAGATCAAGTATAAGTCAGACGGCTCCATTGAGAGGTATAAAGCTCGCTTAGTTATTAGAGGGGACCACCAAGTTGAAGGCTTTGATTATAATGAAACTTTTGCCCCTGTGGCAAAAATGGGCAGTGTTCGCAGCTTCCTCTCCGTTGCTGCCGCATGTAACTGGGAGCTTCATCAACTCGATGTTAACAATGCTTTCCTTCATGGTGATTTAGAAGAAGAAGTGTATATGATTCCTCCTCCTGGGTTTTCTACAGGGAGTCAACAGAAAGTGTGCAAGCTTCAGAAATCCCTTTATGGCCTTAAACAGGCACCCCGTCAATGGTTTGCAAAGTTGTCTTCCACGCTGATGACCTACGGCTTTGCTCGCTCTTACGCAGATTATTCTCTTTTCACTTATCGCAAGGGAACCGTCTTTTTAGCCCTCTTAGTATACGTTGATGATATTATTTTGGCGGGCAACGATTCTCAAGCTTGTCAAACGTTTAAGGGCTACCTGCATACATGCTTTAAGATTAAAGATCTTGGGCCTTTGAAGTATTTTTTGGGGATCGAGGTTGCGCGTGGGCCACAAGGGATATTCTTGAGTCAAAGGAAATATGCCTTAGAGATTGTCGATGAGTGTGGTATGCTGGGCTCTAAACCGGTTGATTTTCCAGTAGAATAAAATCACAAGCTCGCCTTGGCTACTGGTTGCTATTTGAATGATCCTAGCTCTTATAGACGTCTCATTGGGCGCCTCATTTATCTAACCACCACCCGTCCTGAGCTTTCCTATGCGGTTCATATTTTATCACAATTTATGCAGAATCCGCGTGTTGAGCATTTTGATGCAGCTCGACGTGTCTTACGCTATCTCAAAGGGACTCCGGGATTGGGTATTCTTCTTCGTTCTGATCGTGCTCTTCAGGTTACAGCCTTTTGTGATTCAGACTGGGGAGCATGTCCCATCACCCGAAGGTCATTGACTGGTTACTTCATCACTATTGGAGGATCTCCTGTCCTATGGAAGACGAAGAAACAGACTACTGTTTCTCGTTCCTCTGCCGAGGCCGAATATCGTGTTATGGCTGCTGTGACAAGTGAACTAGTTTGGCTGAAGACATTCTTAGCCTCGTTAGGTGTTTTTCATTCTCAACCGATGCGGTTGTTTTGTGATAGTCAAGCCGCCATTCACATCGCCAAAAATCCTGTGTTCCACGAGCGGACTAAGCACATTGAAATTGACTGTCACTTTGTGCGGGAAAAGTTCTTATCTGGGCTTTTTCACCTGTCCTATATTGGCTCCAAACACCAACCTGCGGATGCCTTTACCAAACCATTGGGCCGACACCGATTTCAGTTCTTACGTGCCAAGTTGGGCATGATCGATCCCCATGCTCCAACTTGAGGGGGAGTCTTGGGTTACGAGATATTGAGATATGATTGTCTATTATTTTTAGCATAGATATTGCTGTCATTCAGAGATATTATTAGCTTTCCTATATTATGTGAACTTGCCTTCCTATTCTTATGTAAATTAGGCAAGTTAGGTACCTTAGCATTGTATATATAGATGCCATTGTATTATGTTAAAGGACAGGAAAGAACGGGAAGTTCTCAACCCACGTTTTCCATTGCTTGTCTTCAAATCCAGTGCTACTAAGTGCTAACCGATCCATATTTGCAGAAAATGGCACGTTGAAGTTGGGGTTGCAAACAACAATAAGGTATAAGATGATTAAATGGACTACCAAGCGACACTCGCTCAGTCTAGAAGCTTCTATTCCTGTTGAGGAAGATGGGATGTTTTCGATTGGCAAAGAGGGTGTCAAACTTAAGCCAGTCAAGGTGATAAGGACTGATAACAACAGGTCTATGTTATATTTTGTCAGTATACATCGACGATACTGTTTCATATACTCGTGAAGCCGGCTAAACGTTCATTTCATTTTGGGAGCGAAAAATAATTTTAACTATGCAGTTGATCTATATTATATTTTGTCTGTTTGTTTTTCACTGTTATGCAGGTTAGCAATGGTGGTCGTAATTGATCAAGCTAAGACTTCAACAAATCTTGTCTTTTCATTAAGGTATGTTCAATTAGTCCAATTCGTTTTGAGTTGTGCTACTAGATGAACAACCCAAGTTGTCGACATCATCTTTATGCTCTTTGAGTTGTTTTTGTATACTAAAAAAGTAAGAATCATGACCAAGCATTTGTTATTTGCAAAAGAATGGGTGCTAGTACATTTTGAAGAACTGAAGTTAAATTATGGCAAAATGGCAACGGCATGTCTACCTTATCCTGTGTAAAAAAGCGTAGGAAAACTGCCTGTTTCTCTGAGTTTTCATCGAATTTGTAAAGTAGTAACATTTTTCTCATTTTCGACAGTTCTTTGTGCATTAATTTGACTGTCTTTATTTTTTTCATTCTTTCTGTTTAAGAACCATCTAACGAAAAGCTTAAGTTGATGGCTGAAAGTCCAGGAATAGGTTTATGCTCTGACATGCCTTTT
The DNA here is from genome assembly GCA_029747015.1 of Carnegiea gigantea. Taxonomy (NCBI): domain Eukaryota; kingdom Viridiplantae; phylum Streptophyta; class Magnoliopsida; order Caryophyllales; family Cactaceae; genus Carnegiea; species Carnegiea gigantea. Next base: position 1,184,813 of record JAKOGI010000096.1, on the reverse strand, counting down.
CATGTGAATGCCCTGTACGCTGGAAGAGTGAACGCTACAAAGGCCCACCTTACTTTGCACAATAAATCAATGTGAGAACTGCTGAAATTCTGATTTGAGACATCTCGCTCAAAAAAGCTCTGATATTATGTTTAAGAACCATCTCAACTAAAAGCTTAAGTTGATAGTTAAAAGTCCAGAAAAATGTTTATACTCTAACACCTTCTTTATTGAGGGCTGAAGGAGGTTTCAAACTGATAAAATTGAGTTGTCTGATGAATTCCACGATAACAAGAAATAGAAATTAAGCATTAGATGTGTGGTTGCTCTTCCCTCTTAATTCGATTCCTAATGAACAACATGATTTTTGTTGGACTGCTGCTAACTTGCTGATGATTTGCAGTGGGTTTTTCATTCCTACTGCTATTAGCTTGCTCTAGGTATGCTTTCGTGATACAGCAATGAACTAACATTGTCTTGTATTAATTTTCTTCGTTCAGTTTTTCACTCAAGACCCAAGAAAAGTGATGGTCTGTTATGCTGAAGACTTGATTCCAAGCTCTGTTACTTAACGTTGGATTTTCTGATATATTTTACTGGGCTCTTTTAAGCATTTGAGTGATCTTATCATGTAGTTTTCTATTACAGTTTGTGTTGACAATTCAACCAACTTGTCCAGTAGATACTTTTGTTGTATGTAAAGGTCATACAGTAATGTGTCTCTCTCTCTCTCTATATATATCAGTTGCGGATTTAGAAATTTTTCTTTATGGAATCCTTCAACAATGAACTCTCACACATATTTACAAATAAATTAAATGAGAAAAAAAAAAGAACAATAATAAGAATTTTATGTAAGAACAGCCACCTTTATGGGTGTAGCTATACTACTATTTCCGCTCCCCTAACTTGAAATATAGATATTAGGGAAAAGTTTTTTTTCAACGGGATCCATAGACCCCACTACTACTAAGGTAGATCTACCACTGATATATATATGGTCGCTTTAAGTTTACATAAAATAAAATATCACAACACATATCTTCTCAAAATATTTTTGTATTTTTCATAAAACATGAAATGAATACATACATACATATATATATATATTATATTATCTATATATATTATAATATATATATATATTTGTAACACCCCCAGATTTTCAATTCTTTAATTACTACTGTTTTAACCTGAAGGGCAGTAGGAACTCCTAACGGAGTGTTACCGCCGTATTCCCTTCTTGGAAATACCAGGTTGGATATTATAACTGACCCTTAAAGAAAAATAAACGAAGCCCTTACAAATCAAAGCCCACCATACATGGGTCTAAGAATTTTAACACAGAACTTGTACATCATAAATTAACCAACTAAATTCCATTACAACTTTTAAAACCCTTTTTAGGGACAATCAGTATTCGAGCCTCGCTCTACTCTCCTGTCCCCAGTCCCAAGAACAGCTAAATCACCTGAAAACAAAACATTTTATAATAGTGAGATAAACTCAGTAATATTCACCCCCAACGGTCAAAGATACGTACAAATTCATTTTGAAAACATTTTAAGGAGAGGGGGAAAAACAACATCACGTTTCAAGGTACACAACCCATTATCACCATCTTCCTTAAACTAAATCAAGTTCAAAATCACACTTCCATAGTTCCATTCAAAATGTTCAGTTTTAGATAAGTCTTGGGTGAGCGACCCCAGTGGGTCTCATGGCCTGCGCTCTAACATAGCGCAGCCGTTCAACTCTTTCCTGACTTACCGCTCCTCAGGCGGTTACCGCTTAACTTTCTGTAAAACCCTGAAAATTCGATTTGGAATTCTTGCCCAGTTGGACCAACCTAGGCCAAGTCAACCCAAGTCAGTGTCAATTAACTCTCGTGGAATTCTTTTAATAAAGTTCTTGATATATTTTGGGAAGTATTAAAGTTTCCAAAATTTTTCCTTTCCGATTTTTTTTTGTAAAACTCCTAATGTCATTGTTATTATCTTATTATTATATTATGAATATTATTTCACTCTACTATTAATATTATCGTTTCATTATTATTTTATCTATTTCGACGTATGCAAATTCTGCTATTTTATTGATATTATTAATATTATTATCACCTTATTATCCTTTTATCATCTTATCATTATCCTACTATTATCACCTTATTATCCTTTTATCATCTTATCATTATCCTATTAGTTTATTATCCACAAAAAGAAAAAAAAATCCAAACCCTAACCACCCCCCTTGCTGCCACCACTTGTGTAAAAAAAAAAAAAATAAAATTTGAAAGTTGTTTTTTTTCCCCCCTTTTCTTTTCTTTTAACCACCCATTTCCCCACTTTCTCCCCCTCTCACGTCACTCTCTCTCTCCCTCCCTCTCCCTTTCTCTCTCTACTCGCCCCCTTTCTCTCTCTACTCGCCCCGCTGCCGGCCACCCCGCTAGCCGCCCACTGTTCCGCCACAAGCCACCCACAATCCCCTCCTACTCTCTCCCTTATGTTGGTAAGAAAAGGCTAAGTGATGCATGGATTCATGCACACCATGTATCCAAAACCCCCACTTTTAACTCTCCTTTATTTTTGCAATTTTATGACCTTGTGAATGAAGGTTTTAATATAATTTTCATTATATTTTCTCAGTGCTTTCGACGTTGAATTTGAACGAAGGTGGAATTTCCGTCGACCTAGATCCAGTTTTGATCAAAGGTACTCGTAACGATGTTATTATGTAATTTCATTTTTTTTATTAGTCTCAATAAAGATGGGTTATTTTGGCATGCTTGGGTCTAGGCGAGAGTCTAGGGATGTTTAACGGGTGTGGGCGTATTTTTGGGCAACCCGAACCGAGTGAAAATCGTGCAAAAAGAAGTCAAATAATCTGGACAGAATTCATACTGTTTTTGATACAACTTTAAAAATTCCGGATAATTATTCTAGTTGTCCAAACATTTTGCAATTTTTACACTAGTTAGATTAAGATGTGAAGATTATGTAGGTTTTTGAATTGGATGAATTGGAGTTAAATTGAGGGAGTTATGGCCAAAATACCAAGCCCTGTCAAATCTGGAAACTGCAGGCATAGGGTACGGGTTTTGAATTTTTAGACTTGGTTATGCTGTGAATTTATGGAAGTTCTGAACATAAAAGTTTTAGTAAACAAAATTATCTGTTTAGATTGGGTAAGAGCATAATTTTTGGAAGTTGGAAGAAAACGTTATGAGGATGAGAAGTTAGGAGTAAAAATCTGAGTAAAGTTTGGGGAAGCAGAATCTGGTCTGTTTTGCCTTCAAGTTAGAAAACTTCCCTACGCTAGTACTGGTGGCCAAAAATTGTGAAATTTACTGGGTAGGAGCATTTGGATGTGTCAAATAATGTTGTTTTGGAATTGGATCGTTTAGAGTAGCGTAGCCCAAGTTTTGATAATTTTTACCGGGACTGTCCTAGGGAAGATGGTCTTTGGTATTGCCGGAAGAAACAAAAATTGGATTGGGTTCAGGGTAGAACCAAGCCAAGCTCTAAACATGAAAAAGATAGAGGATATTGTAAGGTTCCCAGATTGACCTAGAACACTGAAATTGGAGATCGGGAACTAGAGTTATAATTTTTTTAAAGTTGGACTCATAACTGGCCAGCCGAACCTTTACCCTAGATAGGGTTGGATGAATAAAGATCTAAAAAACCTCCTTTTAAATTTGGGGGAGGCCCGGGGCTGCCCTACACTGAATGTGGACTGACTATGGGCTACTTGTGGACTCAGGTGCAGAACAGTGAACCCTTATTAGAGTAACCGAGCCCGTAAATTGTACGGTACTCAGGTAACAGTCATGCCCTAACCTTTCCCTTGTGTTACTGAAATTATGGAAGTTTGGGAGTTCTTGTATTGATTCCTTGGCATTCTTTTCCAAAAAGAATGCTCGCTGATGTGAAATTTATAAAGGATTCCTTGGTGGGAACTGAATGCTGTGTTTGTTCTGGAAGTTGGAGACCTCTATATTGTAAAAGTTGAAACTTACTGTTGTAAAAGTTGAAACTTACTGTGATTGTATTTGAAGCTCTGTTTCTGCATTCTGATTTCTGTTGGGAAAAGCATTTAAATATGAATGAAACTGAATGTGTCGAGTTGGTATCCATTAACGGAAAGGAACTAAATAGGGTGAGTTAATTCGATTGGAACTGATTGAAGGCCATAGCCTTCCCCGGGTAATAGGTGCATGCATGTGAGCGGCCGCGTACTCAATCGAGACGTGGGCCAGGTTATCGGTAACCACCCATGATGGTAGTAGGCCAGGAAAGTTAAGCGGTAACCGCCTGAGGAGCAGTAGGTCAGGAAAGAGTTGAACGGCTGCGCTATGTTAGAGCGCAGGCCATGAGACCCACTGGGGTCGCTCACCCAAGACTTATCTGAAACTGAACATTTTGAATGGAACTATGGAAGTGTGATTCTGAACTTGATTTAGTTTAAGGAAGATGGTGATAATGCGTTGTGTACCTTGAAACGTGATGTTGTTTTTCCCCCTCTCCCTATAATGTTTTCAAAATGAATTTGTACGTGTCTTTGACCGTTGGGGGTGAATGTTATTGAGTTTATCTCACTATTATAAAATGTTTTATTTTCAGGTGATTTAACTGTTCTTGGGACAGTAGAGCGAGGCTCGAATGCTGATTGTCCCTAAAAAGGGTTTTAAAAGTTGTAATGGAATTTAGTTGGTTAATTTATGATGTACAAGTTCTGTGTTAAAATTCTTAGACCCATGCATGGTGGGCTTTGATTTGTAAGGACTCCGTTTATTTTTCTTCAAGGGTCAGTTATGATATCCAGCCTGGTATTTCCAAGAAGGGAATATGGCGGTAACACCCCGTTAGGAGTTCCTGCTGCCCTTCAGGTTAAAACAGTAGTAATTAAAGAATTAGAAATCTAGGGGTGTTACACACACATATATATATATATATATATATATATATATATATATATATATATAATCATACATACATACAACATACATACCTACCTTACATTTATATCATTATATCTTATATATATATATATATATATATATATATATTATATCTATATATACTATATTATTATATATATTATATATATAATCTTATATATAGTTTTATACATATAGATCTACATACATACATACATACATATATCTACACACACACACACGACCCACACACCACACACACACACACATATATATGTGCGTGTGTGTTGTGTGTGTGTGTGTATATCTACACACACTCCACCACACACACGAACACACACATATATATATACACACCCACATATACATACTACATACATACATACATACCTACATACATACCACACACACCCACCACACACACACTACGACACACACATATATATATATATACACCACACCATGCATACGGTAGATCAATATATATATATACACACACACGCACACACACATACATGTATAATATGTTGTGTGTGGGTGTGTGTGTGTAGGTATATAATATATATATATATAATATATATATATATATATATATATATATATACACACACACACAACACACACATACTACATTATATATATATATATTAATATATATATATATATATATATATATATATATATATATATATATATATATATGCGAAAAATTGTTGAAAAGGACGGAGGGGTGGGGGGACCGATTGTCGAATCCTGCTATGGTCACTTGGCACTCGCATGCTGCAATTGCAGCGGTATTGCATGAATCATGTTCGACAGAAATTTAACTACATATCTGAAATATATAACAATAACAGTACATATATATGCATGAAAAAGCACATATATATAAACATGAAGCAAGGGTAAAGGCCCTGTTCTATTTTGCGTTTTTTTAGGATTTAGCTAAGAGTTTACATCTCCTTATAGTATCTTACATCTCCTCACAGCTCCTTACATCCTTACCATAATCCTTACATCTTGTGACATCTCACAGATTTTCTATAACATTCATTTATTTTAGTTGCAGAAATATATATATTTTTTTAATGATACTACCAATATATAAAATTTATAAATATCTCATGAACACAACATTTACATAAACATAATAACATAATATAACAACGTAAATTATATTTGAGTTTCGACATGAAATATATATTACTATAGATGACTATACATTTATTTATATTTAAAATTATTTACTTAAAATAGGAATTTATTTGAAGAGTTGTATCAATTTTGTCAAAAAAAATTTTTTTGGGTTATACTTTGCTTATTCGATCAAACTAATGTTCATATAAAAAATCTTGGACGAAATTTTATTCACCAAATTTATGGGGATTAATGTATTTTATTATTCTGTAATTAACTTAATTAATTGTGTATTTTTAATAAGTATATTATTTTAATATTATTATTTTTCATTCAAAACGTTCATTGTAAAATAAATTATACTATATAACTCTTCAACAATTCAACAACTGCTTACATCTATCTTTACAACTCCTTGCATCTTTTTAAAGCTCCTTACATCTTCTTACAGCTCCTTAACAGCTCCTTACATAATCTTACAACTCCTTACAGCTCTTTACGGCTTCCTATAACTCCTTACATCTCCTTACATCTATCTATCCATCTAAAACGCGAGATAAAACCAGCCCAAAGTATGTATTATGATGCAGACAAAATGACCAAAAAAAAAAACATGGGTAAAGTAATTGTTAAATTTTTATATTAATTGGACTTTCAGCAAATGAGTAATGTATACAAGCCCAAATAATATTCTAATCCAAAACTAATTGGTAATAGTTATATTAACTCCCAAGTTTATATGCATGTTCAAACCCTTTAATTTTATCAATGTAGACAATACCTACTTTCATATTCTTCCATATAATCGATGTGAAAAAATATCCACTTTTATATTCCAACAGTAATCTTCCTGAGTTTTCAACCATTAGCATAAATTTTTAGGTTGAGTTGGTTTTTGAATACGGTATTAGAGCTTTTTGATAGAGAGGTTTTGAGTTCAAATCTCAGCAGCCACGTTTCAGGTCCAAAGCATATTTACGTGAGTGAGTTTGTTAGAGTATAAAATTTTTATTGAGTTGGTTCTTAAATAGACCGGATTCTTGGAAAATTTTGTAGACCCAACACAATAATATAATAATATACTAAAATAATTCACCAAAAATAGTGGAATTCGTCATGTTGGGCATTTTTTCCCCCCACTGAATTCTATCGTCTCTCTGATTCATTATCCATGGCGAAACTCGTCAAAATTCCATCATTTCGCCTCCACAGCTTCATCATCATCGTCTTCTTATTTGATCCCACTCTCTCTCTTCCCCTTTCCGACTGCCTGATTCTTCACAAGATCAGCAACTTCACTCTCCCAAACTCCTCATCCAACTATGCCCACTTTCTCAGATTCTCTCTCCAGAACCTCCGAGCGTCAGGGGAGAGGACACCGAAACCGATGGCTGTGATCTTGCCGGAGACCAAGGAGCAGCTGATTCACAGTGTGACCTGCTGCATGAGATCCTCCTTGGATATCGTTATCCGGTGCGGGGGACACAGCTACGAGGGGCTGTCCTCTATGCCACGCGGCAAGAACCCATTTGTTATCGTTGACATGATGAATCTGAACGGGGTTACGGTGGATCTTGGATCCGAAACTGCGTGGGTCGAAGGGGGAGCCACTCTTGGGGAGTTATACTATGCGATAGCTGAGCACAGTAGCTCCCATGGGTTCCCTGCGGGAGTGGGTCCCACAGTGGGTGTTGGGGGCCACATTGGCGGTGGTGGGATTGGGGTCTTGGGCCGGAAGTATGGGCTTTCGGCGGATAATGTGTTGGATGTGGTACTGATTGATGGTTTGGGCCGGGAATTAAGCCGACCCAATTTAGATGAGGATGTCTTTTGGGCTGTTCGAGGCGGCGGTGGGGGAAATTGGGGGGTTGTGTATGCTTGGAAGGTCAAATTAGTTGAAGTCCCCCCTAGGGTTACTTGTTTTAGTGTATCCAAACAAGGCCCAAATCACGAATTGGCTCAACTTATACATGAATGGCAATTTGTTGGCCCAACTTTGGAGGATGGGTTTCAACTTTCTGTTTATCTTACTGCTAGTGCAGATAATCAACCAGTGGTCACATTCAACGGGTTTTATCTCGGCCCAAAAACCGAGGCAATTTGGATCATCAAACAATATTTTCCGGACTTGAAGATCCCTGAAGAAGAGTATCTCGAAATGAGTTGGATCGAATCTGTTCTGTACTTCTCGGGCCTTCCGAAGGGGAGCACGATCCATGATTTGAAGTCGCGGCACTGGACCGGAAGGTCGTACATGAAAGTCAAATCCGACTATGTGAAGAAGCCCATCTCTACTGAAGGCTTAGAGGGGGCCCTTGAAAAGGTTGCGCCGGAGCCCAAGGGATTAGTAATCTTGGACCCTTATGGGGGAGTCATGGATCGGACCAGTAGTGAGTCGATTCCTTTCCCCCATCGAAAGGGCAATTTATACAACATTTTGTACGCGGCATTTTGGGGGGAAGAAGAAGAGGGAGAGCGATGTTTGAGTTGGGTCCGTGGGTTCTATGATTACATGACACCATTTGTGTCGTCTAATCCCAGAGGAGCGTATGTGAATTATGTGGATCTCGACCTTGGAACCATGGACTCGACGAATGTTAATGGTGTCCAATTTGATGACACTATCGTGCATAAGGCGAAGGCTTGGGGGCAGAAATATTTCTTGGGCAACTATGATAGACTGGTGAAGGCCAAGACCGTTATCGACCCGCAAAATGTATTTAGCCATCAACAGGGGATTCCTCCCTCTCATGTACATATTCACGATGAGCTGTGAAATGCTTGAATAATGTGTTAAACGTGTTAATATTATGTATCATTCACTAGAGTGAATGGAGTTCTGGAAACTTCGAACACTATCTCATTCTTAACAAACAAGACCTTTGGTTGGAAGAATGTCTTAACTCAAAGCTATTGAGAAGCATTGAATCTTCAAAGCGACGAAGCCTTTTCAGTTTGACGCTGCGAAGTTGTTTACACCTAACTTTCCAACTTGAATGATATAAAGTCGGATTGATCGGTGGCTATAATTTAATAAAAACAAGAGCCGAGTCATATTATTAATCTATAAACATCCCATTTAAACTGAAAGAACAATTTCTTAGTACATCACTATTTCACTCTTTAAAATTGTTTTTAGATCCTGTTTGGCAAATAACTGTTAGCTGTTTGTATTAACTGTTAATTGTTAGTTATTTATATTAGCTGTTTAAATTCATTATTTTTTGAAAAACTGTTTGGTAAAATTAGCTTTTTTTGATAACGTTGTGAGACAAAAAGCTAATTCTTCAAAAAGCTCTTCCAAAAAACTCATGAAATTAGTTTTTTCAAATTAGTTTTTTGAACCCAAAAAACTCTTCTAAAAAGTTTTTTCACCAGATGCTCAAACTAACTTTTTTACTTTGTCAAACAGCTAATTTTGATCCCAAAAAAACTCTTTTTAGCCAAAAAACTGTTCAAAAAACTATTTGCCAAACATCTCATTAGATTCGCCAATGCTAACGAAGGGGGTGTTTGGTAACAACAGCTTTTTGGTGGAAAAAGAGTGGTTTGGGAGCACTTTAACTATTTTGACCAAGTCAAATAACCAAATAGGTATTTGGTAAATAACTGTTTGAAGCAGTTGCTTGCTCCCAAACAGCTCTTTTTGAAAACGCTATTTCTTTTAGTCTTTTCAAAGAGCTTTTTATAGAAATGACACATTCGCCAATGAGTTTAAACAAATTACACCATGAGTGTGTTTGGTAGGGGGAAAAATCATTTTCCATGAAAAATATTTTCCCAAGAAAAATGATTTTTCACTTATATTTTTAGTAGTTTGGTAGAATAAAAAACCATTTTCTTTCCACTACGATTTTCAACTTTTTGGTAGAATCTCTTCACACTTACCTTTTTAACTGCTACACAACTGTTTGCACAGAACCTAAGAAGGAATTGTAGAGATTGACAATGAAAATCATCGATGAAGATGATGAAGATGAAGAAGTGGGGAAGAACGGGAGATAAAATGAGAATGAAAATAGAGTGATTTTAGGCACAATTAAAAGAAAATAGAATGAGAGATAAAATTAGGCAACGAAAATTGGGCCTAGTAAATCAATTTTCCTACTTTTTCAAGGAAAAATAATTTTCTTCACATGAGATAAAATGATTTTCCCTTGAAAATGATTTTCACCTCCACCTTTTACCAAACAGCATAAAATGACCCCCCACCAAACACACCCTACACGTTATTAAATTATATTTATATAATGTTGCTTTTGTATAGATTTTGCATACACTACAAAAACGCGCCTGTTTAGATACGAAATTAGATACGAAATTTAGCATTCGTTTCTGTCTTCAGTTTAGAAACGAAATTTAGAAACGAAAATAATTTCGTATCTAACAGAAACGCACAATTGAAACTAA
>JAKOGI010000096.1:1129348-1169348 GCA_029747015.1 Carnegiea gigantea | reverse complement strand
TTGACACGTTCAATTCCTTATCTTATCATAGGATTTATGGTGAGATAGAATCCTAGAGTTAGGGTCGAAGATGTTTGGGCTCAATTTGAAGAGCGATTCCCTATATGGCTTAAAGATCATGTAAGCAGCATGAAATAAATTGACACATCTAATATTACATGCACTAAAATGTAAATGTAATCAATATGTTTAATATTGTAGATTATGACATCCAGGGATGTTTCTAATGATGTGATAAGGTCCCTCGCTATGGAACCTAGGAAAGATGTGCGTTGTTGGGATCATTTCTACATTAATAATTACAATTTTCATACGTACTCCTATGGGAAGAACAAATCAACAATGAACTACGGGGTATCGGTCAAAGGGGTTGATGGTGTAGAATACTATGGAATTCTTCAGGAGGTCATCGAGTTGACTTACTTGGGAACTCGCCAATTGTACAAAACAGTTCTCTTTAAATGTGATTGGTTTGACTCTGTGAATGGCATCAACATGCATGAACATTATAAACTCGTGGATGTCAACCACACGAAAAAATATCCCAAGTATGATCCGTTTGTTCTTGCATATCAAGTAACACAAGTTAGCTTCACATCTTATCCTAGCATGAAAAATGATAGAAATCAATGGTGGGCGGTACTTAAGATGAAGCCAAGGGCCACGATCGATTCCCAGATGGATGACATTGCTCCTTTTCAGGAGGAGAACAATAACAACCCACCCACTTTATCACATCTTGACATAGACGAAGACATATCCATCAACGATGACTTAGCTGATGACTTTCCAGAGGGCAGTGAGCTTGGAATACGCGAAGATGAAGATGTTGAGGATGAAGAAGAAGAGGATGACATAAATATAGATGAACAAGAGCTTGAAACATTGCTAGCTAATGAGGACGAAGATTAATTGGACATAGGCTGTAGGTGCATGTTTGTAAGATTAGTTTGAGATCTTATATTCAACTTTCGCTGCTGTATGATGAACTTATACTCTTTGTATTCATGTATCGTGTACTTGATTATTATCTCTTTTTCAGTTGTGCATTATGTTATTATACTTTCGTTTCACAAATGAGGTTTATGTTAACTCGTTCATTATTTTTCCTAACTAATGTATTTACTTCCAAGTGTTTGAAACTTAGATGCCTCCCACACGTGAGCGAGGAGATGGAGCTGCAGGTGGGGCCACGAATGACTCAAACCAAGAGGGCACGAGGATCCCACTGTCGCCGGATACCATTTGGTGGTATGTAAAATTATTCTATTTTCAAGTTTCCTATAATTACTTCGTATGTGTATGTTATTATAGTAAACTGTTGTGCTCCATCTCATCGTCCTTCATTTGAAATTGTGAAAGGTTTGGTTACTATAAAGTGTCCAACTCCATTACCATGGACTTGAAGGCTCATTATTTGGAGCCATGTACATGTTGGAGGAATGCTCCAGAGGAGCATAAGCGATGGTGGTGGAGAGCTTTTCAGGTAATAAATTCACACTTCCAAGCATCCTTGTTTGTCAATTTTATATTGCTAAATAGCATCTCATATTACGCGTAACCATTCATTTCGTGCAGACGCGTTATTATTGGGCTGAGGAGTTGAATGACAGAGTTTATAATGACTGGGTAAAAAAGGCCGGTGAACGCCTTAAGGACATGGTATCAAAGGCAATGACAAGGCCGGAAGATGAGATCATCCCTTGGCTTCCAACTCCACTTAGAAGCAGGTTGAAAGCTTTCAGAGAAACTGAGGATTTCAAGAAGAGGTCAAGACAAAACTCAATTAACAAGCGCACTGGTCCAAAAGCAGGAACTGTTCACACTGCAGGGTCTATTTCAGCAGAACAAACTGCAAGGAAAATGGTAATATTGCTATTGTGGCATCTTCACTTTTTGAAAGACACCAATTGCATTATTCTAACACCATTTTTTTGTTTTTTCAAGGTAATAAGGGATAACAAAATACCTACAGCTGCTGAACTCTTTGAGGAGATTCATACTAGAAACAAAGGAAATGAGAAAGTATTCTGTGACAAGAGGGCAAAATCTATTTGGGTAAGCACCAAGTCAATTGCACTTCCTATACATTCAAAAAGCGATACATTTTATAAATGTTGGCATCCTCTGTTCAGTAAAAGTGAAAGTTATTATTTCAAAAATCTTTGTTGAGTTGTACTCTTTGTTTCCTTTCTGCTATTGAGCTTCATTGAATGGTTTACTCCGGGCGTGTGGCCTGTAGAGTTGTGGTCTCCGGCGTGTAGCCATTGAGCTTGATTTGGTTATTTTTTTGGCTTCTATTCAATGCAGGGGATTTAATATAGGGCTTAAAGCCTGAAAAATGGTCAATTTTTAGGGAAAACTCTGTCCGTTTCGCCCCAGAATTTAAGAAAGAATATATCCCAAAGCATCAACATGTCTTTAGTAAAGGTTTGGTTGTTTAGGGAAAACTCTGTCCGTTTCTACTTCTCTTTTGCTTGCTTGTTTAGGTACTACATGTTAGGCCCATGTCTTCTTTCTTTATGTTCTTGCCCATATCAGTTTATTTCTTCTTTCTCGTCTATGGGCTTATCGATCCTTGACTGACACAAATTGACTTTGATAACTTAAAGTTGGTGCCTTCCTCTTTATTGACATCATCCTTGGTGGCTTTTTCATCATCTTCTTTTATAGCTTTTACAAGGTATTGCACTATGAAACTTAATGCTTGCTTGTTGAGTTTTCTTCATTGTAGGATGAGTATCAACGTTTGAAGCTTAATGCTTCACATTCAGGGGTCGAAGTTAATGATGATGCACTTTTTCTTCAAGCTGCTGGAGGTGTCAACAGCAAAGGTTTGGTATATGGACTTGGGAATCAAACCCAAGCATACTACGAGAGCGTGGGACCGTCTACTCAATCCTCACCCTCCACACCCATAGCTTACGCCCCCTCCATGTATGCCCAGATTGTGAGTCGCTTGCAAAAATCAGAAGAGCAACTCAATGCCACAAGAGAAGAGCTTACTCGAACGAAGGAGGGAGTTAAGCAAACCAAAGATGCCATTGCTAGGATTGAGTCTCGCTTTGGGAGCTCGAGCTCTTAGATTTCCCCTTCTCCCTGACCCTTAGTCTTATATTAGTAACTGACTTGGTATATGTTTATATATGTTGATAGCTGCAACTTGTAACTCTTAGATGGGCATGTGGTGGTGTATTTTTTGGAACACACCTCGAACATTGCTTTGGTCGTGGTGTATTTTTTGGATGTCAATTGCTTGATGGTTGCATGTCCTCGATACTTGGAATTTTGTTGCCAAGTTGTAATATGCCTTAGGTAAATGTAAATACCGAGGTTGGTTGGTATATATAATGCAATGTTGGGCGCTTATGTATTGACGTATCTATGTGTATGTAAATGTATTTGGGAATTTAGCACTTGTTGCAATTATTTGGAATGAAAAGTTCAGCTAGAAACAAAAAATATCAGGTGAAAAACGTAGAACAATTTACGCACATAAGATATGCAATTTGATACGAAATGTATGCCTCGTATCTAATTTCGTATCAATTTGCTACGCTATTTTGACATCTTGATACGAAAAACTTCGTATCTATTAGATACGAAAAAATTTCGTATCTAAGTTCGTATCAATCAGAAACGACAAATTCACAATTTGATACGAAAATTTGCGTTTCTGTTAGATTCGAAGGGGTTTTCGTATCTAATTTAGTATCAATTAGATACGAGACATTGATGTTTTGATACGAAAAAGTTTCGTATCAATTAGATACGCATACATTTTTCGTATCTATTTTCGTATCTAATAGAAACGAAAATAAGTTCCGTTTCCGATTTCGGTCTGCGACCGTGTCTTTTGATACGAAACTTTTTTCGTTTCTATTCGTATCTAAATGCTATTTAGATACGAAAAGCTATCATTTAGATATGAAAAATTTCGTATCTAAACGAGCGCGTTTTTGTAGTGTATAGAGCATCATAAAAGGTTCTTTGAAGGCTTATACTGATAGCATTTGTACTTAGTGAGATCTTAAGGATTAATAAGAGCAGAGGCCTTTCCTTTATTTTTATTTGTATTTTGTTGAGACAACAACAAACCATTGAAGTTGGTTGTCTCTTTCATTGTTTGCTTTTTTTTTTTTTTTAAAGCAAGTAATTTACTTTTTGGTGTAGATTTTCTAATTTCGCTAATATGTTATATCAAACTTATTTGGTTATCTCATCATGTACCTTTATAGTTGTTTAACATTTATACTTTAGATTATTCAGTTCCTCTTACGATTACTTGGACAGTGAGCTTTGGATTGATGCAAAATAGTAAATTTGATACTATGTCTTGTATGGATTGAGCCCAATGGAGATAAGGTCATTATAAATTTGTATAAATTTCAATTTCTAATTATAAATGAAAAAAATCTATAAAATAATAAAATAATGTTATAAAATGGTGGAATCATTTACATAAGTACAAATTGAAAATAATTAAGACAGATGATGTATACAAGTTGTATATAATTAGTAAGCAGGTAAAGTCTTATCAGTTAAGTTTTTCTTTTTTGTTTGTGATCACAAATGAAGTCAATTTATATATAATTATACTAAGAAATAATTTAGAGATAATGACATAAATAGAATTTTCCTAAACATCTTTCATAGACACAATTAACTTTACCAAACAGTTTTTTTACAAATAACTAATTCAAACAGCTAATGTAAATAGCTAATTTAAACAGCTAACAACTAATACAAATAGCTAATAGATAACAGCTGTTCGCTACACATGACCAAACATCCCATTTGGATAACAGCAGTTCCAAAACATTCCTTTATAGACCGCAAACGGATAAACATGGGATGCCACTATCTAGACGCCTGCAAGTGAACACCGTTGTGAACTCCACTTTTCATTATCAAACAAACTGCTATGTATTAAAGTTAACTAATCAAAAAGCCATATTGGTGAAATCAAAACGATCTATTCCTGCGCTTTGATTAGCTCTTTTTCCTATGACACGGTTCATATAACATCTTTTGTTTCATATAGGCACTAAAGGCCCTTTTTTTAATCAGCGCAGATCGAAAAGACATGCATATCTCCGTATGATGAGATAAAAAAATTGGACAAGAAAGTATCTTGACTTCCCTTCTAAAGTAAGCAAACACCTTTAATCCACGCATCAGGAAAACCTTGACCTGAGACGCATTTGTGCGCTCTTTTCTTCGCTTTTGAATGTCGAATAGAAGTAAAGATCCGTTTAATTAACTTGATTGTTATAATACAAATAAGCTGCACAAACATTGAGATCATACATACACAAGATCAAACATGGCCTTGACCAACGAACATAAAGAAATTCTGCTTTGGTTATTTCAAGCCATCTCGATTCTTCTCTTCTTCTGTGCAATAATACGTTTGTTGTTTATTACGAAGCCCCCAATTCACACCCTCACTGACCTCACTGTGCCCACCAACCAGGGTGGCAATGAGTTTTCTGTACAAGAGTGCGATGAAATTTCCCAGGGTTATGCCTCCACAACTGTGATTTCTCCTTAGTTATAACAAACCCTAACAAGGAGGGCATATTCTACGATGAAACGAAGATGATCCTTTCTCAGAATGGCTCAGTCCTTGGTAGGAGCTCCTTGTCACCGTTCTATCAGAGCGGAAGGAGCTCATTATCAAATCCTCTTGGGTTACGAGATATTGAGATATGATTGTCTATTATTTTTAGCATAGATATTGCTGTCATTCAGAGATATTATTAGCTTTCCTATATTATGTGAACTTGCCTTCCTATTCTTATGTAAATTAGGCAAGTTAGTTACCTTAGCATTGTATATATAGATGCCATTGTATTATGTTAAAGGACAGGAAAGAACGGGAAGTTCTCAACCCACGTTTTCCATTGCTTGTCTTCATGGTATCAGAGCAGCCAGGTTAACAAAGACCCGTTCTTTCCTTCCCAAAAAAAAAAAAAAAACAAAAAAAAAAGGCCGTGAAGTGCCATGGCAGGTGGTAGTTCAAAGTTCATCATTGAACCTACTTCACCGTATTTCTTGCACCCATCCGAAGGACCAGGCGTGATGATTACAGCTGTAGTTTTCAATGGCAAAAACTACGATTTGTGGGAGAAAGCTGTTACAACGGCACTTTTGGCAAAGAACAAATTGGGTTTTATTGATGGAACCCTGCAAAAACCAACCCCGAAAGATGACGATGGAAAAGCTGAGTTGCAAGCCTGGACGATGGTTAACTCTATGGTGTCATCGTGGTTAATTAATGTGATTGACTCGAAGCTAAGAACTAGTGTCGCATACGTAGAAACTGCTGAAGGTATGTGGCAAAACTTAAAAAGATGATATGCTGTAGCTAGCGCTCCGAGAATTCACCAATTAAAATCGGATGTTGCTAGTTGCAAGCAAGGAGGACTCTCGATCGTAGAATTCTTTTCCAAGCTAATGGGCTTATGGAGTGAGTTGGACAACTATGCTAGGTTTCCACAATGTAGGTGTGGAAAGTGTGAATGCGAAATCAATGACAAATTGATGAAGATGTCGGAAGAAGAAAAGACACACCAGTTTTTAATGGGACTCGATGATGACTTCTACGCAACTATTAGGAGTCAAATTCTTGCCCTTGAACCCCTTCCTTCCATTGACAAAGTATTTAATATAGTGCAACAGGAGGAGAATCACAGACACCTTATGCGAGGGAGAGACGATAGAGATGGAACAATGGCGGCCTTTGCTGTGAAGATTCATCGAGATCCTGTTGAGAAGTCGACTTGTCAGCACTGTGGGCGATACGGGCACGACGAGTCCAAGTGTTTTGAAGTAATTGGATATCCGCCAGGATGGGGCTCTCGAGGAAGGGGTAGAGGCCGTGGGAGAGGAGGCCGTGGTGGACGCGTGAGCACTGGACATGGACGTGGGGCAGGCTTTGAGACAGTCAATGCTGTGGTCTCAGCAAAGACACCTGACGTAGCAGCATCCAGCGAAGGCAGCACAGCAATAGCAGGTCTCTCGGCCGAGCAAGTGCAACGTCTCCTCAGCTTAATCGAAACTCCTAAAAGTGGGTATGACAAATTATCAGGTAATTGTAGATGGATATTTGACACAGGAGCCTCATCTCATATGACCGGCAACTATAAGCTTCTAAAGGCCGTGACGCACATCGACCCGATTCCGGTTGGACTCCCTGATGGGCGAATTGCAATAGCCAGAAAGTGTGGGACGGTTGAACTAAGTCCCAGGATTACTTTAAGAAATGTTCTATTTGTTCCCAATTTAACTGTGAATCTAGTGTCAGTGGCACAGTTAAATAGAGAAAATAATTCCATGGTGACATTTACTGACCAATTTTTTGTGATACAGGACCGTGCTTTGAGGAGTCCGATTGGAATGGGTGAAGTTGTTGGTGGGGTCTTTCATCACACAAGGGCGTCCGAGTTCACAGTTCAAGCCCATGCTGTAGACACAAGAAGCTTATGGCACAAGCGCCTCGGGCATCCGTCTAACCAAGTATTCAATGCTGCTTCTTCTACTTTAAGTATTGATGTTAGTGCTGAGAATAAAAGTAAGGAACCCTGTGATGTGTGTTTCCGAGCCAAACAAACTCGTTGTCAATTTTATGAAAGTGATAGTAATGCTAGCGAGTTATTTGCTCTAATACATTGTGATATATGGGGTGCTTATAGAACCCCGTCGCTTTGTGGTGCTCACTATTTCCTAACTATTGTTGATGATGCGAGTCGAGGTGTTTGGGTCTACTTGATGCGAGAGAAAGGAGAAGCTAGTAAATTATTGCAAAATTTTGTTGTCATGATCAACAATCAATTTGGAAAAGATGTTAAAATCATTCGTAGTGATAATGGCCGTGAATTCACATCAAGATCCATGAACACTTTTTATTCCGAAAAAGGTATCATCCACCAAACAAGTTGTGTGGACACTCCACAGCAAAGCGGACGAGTTGAAAGAAAACATCGTCATATTTTGAATATAGCTCGAGCACTTCGGTTTCAGGCTTCCCTACCTGTTGAGTTTTGGGGAGAGTGTGTCCTATCTGCTGCTTACTTGATCAATCGGACACCGAGTAGAGTACTGGAAGGAAAAACACCTTATGAAAAATTGTTTGGATGTGCTCCCACTATTGATCATCTAAAAGTGTTTGGTTGTTTATGTTACGCTCAACTTAGACCACGATCAAAGGATAAATTTGCTCCTCGTAGCCAAAAATGTCTCTTTGTCGGGTACCCATATGGTAAGAAGGGATGGAAAATATTTGATTTGGAGACAAGAGAGATACATGTTTGTCGAGATGTCATTTTTTTTGAAGCTTGCTTCCCCTTCTGCCAGCCACAAACTGATCATGAATCTCCCAAGGGGGTTGAGCATACTCCTCTTCCTGATAGCTTGGATGGCCTATATATTTTTGATAGTCAAGGCAGCATACAAGAACCTGGGGCAGTTGCTGAAATTGTGCCGAGTACTGAGGGACAGGGGGAGGATGCAGCTGGGCCTGACTCCTTATTCTTGGCGTCTGACCAGGAGTTAACAAACAGGGGGAGTGTGTCGACTGAGCAGACTGAAGGAGGTAATGGATCTACTGGGCCAAATGCTGCAGCAGACACGAACAGAGGGTCTCCTGGGGCAGTTACTTCGATGCCTAGCCATGAGCCCAGACGCAGTGAACGACCTCGTAAACCCCCGAATCATTTGAGTGATTATGTTTGCAATAGTGTGATGCCTCAAGACCCCCCACCTGCTTCTACACCTTCCAAACGGGCTTCCTCAGGTACGTGTTATCCCATTCTTAATTATGTCACCTATGATAAATTCTCTCTTTCTCATCACCACTTTCTAGCTGCTATTACCAAAATTGCGGAACCCAGGAATTATAAAGAGGCACTTCATGATCCATTATGGATACAGGCCATGGCTGACGAGATACGAGCCCTCGAAGACAATAAGACATGGATTCTAGTGGATCTCCCTCCACAAAAGAAACCAATTAGTTGCAAGTGGGTTTACAAGATCAAGTATAAGTCAGACGGCTCCATTGAGAGGTATAAAGCTCGCTTAGTTATTAGAGGGGACCACCAAGTTGAAGGCTTTGATTATAATGAAACTTTTGCCCCTGTGGCAAAAATGGGCAGTGTTCGCAGCTTCCTCTCCGTTGCTGCCGCATGTAACTGGGAGCTTCATCAACTCGATGTTAACAATGCTTTCCTTCATGGTGATTTAGAAGAAGAAGTGTATATGATTCCTCCTCCTGGGTTTTCTACAGGGAGTCAACAGAAAGTGTGCAAGCTTCAGAAATCCCTTTATGGCCTTAAACAGGCACCCCGTCAATGGTTTGCAAAGTTGTCTTCCACGCTGATGACCTACGGCTTTGCTCGCTCTTACGCAGATTATTCTCTTTTCACTTATCGCAAGGGAACCGTCTTTTTAGCCCTCTTAGTATACGTTGATGATATTATTTTGGCGGGCAACGATTCTCAAGCTTGTCAAACGTTTAAGGGCTACCTGCATACATGCTTTAAGATTAAAGATCTTGGGCCTTTGAAGTATTTTTTGGGGATCGAGGTTGCGCGTGGGCCACAAGGGATATTCTTGAGTCAAAGGAAATATGCCTTAGAGATTGTCGATGAGTGTGGTATGCTGGGCTCTAAACCGGTTGATTTTCCAGTAGAATAAAATCACAAGCTCGCCTTGGCTACTGGTTGCTATTTGAATGATCCTAGC
Source organism: Carnegiea gigantea (assembly GCA_029747015.1). Classification (NCBI taxonomy): domain Eukaryota; kingdom Viridiplantae; phylum Streptophyta; class Magnoliopsida; order Caryophyllales; family Cactaceae; genus Carnegiea; species Carnegiea gigantea. The sequence goes on along the minus strand of JAKOGI010000096.1, from coordinate 1,159,601 downwards.
TCTTATAGACGTCTCATTGGGCGCCTCATTTATCTAACCACCACCCGTCCTGAGCTTTCCTATGCGGTTCATATTTTATCACAATTTATGCAGAATCCGCGTGTTGAGCATTTTGATGCAGCTCGACGTGTCTTACGCTATCTCAAAGGGACTCCGGGATTGGGTATTCTTCTTCGTTCTGATCGTGCTCTTCAGGTTACAGCCTTTTGTGATTCAGACTGGGGAGCATGTCCCATCACCCGAAGGTCATTGACTGGTTACTTCATCACTATTGGAGGATCTCCTGTCCTATGGAAGACGAAGAAACAGACTACTGTTTCTCGTTCCTCTGCCGAGGCCGAATATCGTGTTATGGCTGCTGTGACAAGTGAACTAGTTTGGCTGAAGACATTCTTAGCCTCGTTAGGTGTTTTTCATTCTCAACCGATGCGGTTGTTTTGTGATAGTCAAGCCGCCATTCACATCGCCAAAAATCCTGTGTTCCACGAGCGGACTAAGCACATTGAAATTGACTGTCACTTTGTGCGGGAAAAGTTCTTATCTGGGCTTTTTCACCTGTCCTATATTGGCTCCAAACACCAACCTGCGGATGCCTTTACCAAACCATTGGGCCGACACCGATTTCAGTTCTTACGTGCCAAGTTGGGCATGATCGATCCCCATGCTCCAACTTGAGGGGGAGTCTTGGGTTACGAGATATTGAGATATGATTGTCTATTATTTTTAGCATAGATATTGCTGTCATTCAGAGATATTATTAGCTTTCCTATATTATGTGAACTTGCCTTCCTATTCTTATGTAAATTAGGCAAGTTAGGTACCTTAGCATTGTATATATAGATGCCATTGTATTATGTTAAAGGACAGGAAAGAACGGGAAGTTCTCAACCCACGTTTTCCATTGCTTGTCTTCAAATCCAGTGCTACTAAGTGCTAACCGATCCATATTTGCAGAAAATGGCACGTTGAAGTTGGGGTTGCAAACAACAATAAGGTATAAGATGATTAAATGGACTACCAAGCGACACTCGCTCAGTCTAGAAGCTTCTATTCCTGTTGAGGAAGATGGGATGTTTTCGATTGGCAAAGAGGGTGTCAAACTTAAGCCAGTCAAGGTGATAAGGACTGATAACAACAGGTCTATGTTATATTTTGTCAGTATACATCGACGATACTGTTTCATATACTCGTGAAGCCGGCTAAACGTTCATTTCATTTTGGGAGCGAAAAATAATTTTAACTATGCAGTTGATCTATATTATATTTTGTCTGTTTGTTTTTCACTGTTATGCAGGTTAGCAATGGTGGTCGTAATTGATCAAGCTAAGACTTCAACAAATCTTGTCTTTTCATTAAGGTATGTTCAATTAGTCCAATTCGTTTTGAGTTGTGCTACTAGATGAACAACCCAAGTTGTCGACATCATCTTTATGCTCTTTGAGTTGTTTTTGTATACTAAAAAAGTAAGAATCATGACCAAGCATTTGTTATTTGCAAAAGAATGGGTGCTAGTACATTTTGAAGAACTGAAGTTAAATTATGGCAAAATGGCAACGGCATGTCTACCTTATCCTGTGTAAAAAAGCGTAGGAAAACTGCCTGTTTCTCTGAGTTTTCATCGAATTTGTAAAGTAGTAACATTTTTCTCATTTTCGACAGTTCTTTGTGCATTAATTTGACTGTCTTTATTTTTTTCATTCTTTCTGTTTAAGAACCATCTAACGAAAAGCTTAAGTTGATGGCTGAAAGTCCAGGAATAGGTTTATGCTCTGACATGCCTTTTCATGTGAATGCCCTGTACGCTGGAAGAGTGAACGCTACAAAGGCCCACCTTACTTTGCACAATAAATCAATGTGAGAACTGCTGAAATTCTGATTTGAGACATCTCGCTCAAAAAAGCTCTGATATTATGTTTAAGAACCATCTCAACTAAAAGCTTAAGTTGATAGTTAAAAGTCCAGAAAAATGTTTATACTCTAACACCTTCTTTATTGAGGGCTGAAGGAGGTTTCAAACTGATAAAATTGAGTTGTCTGATGAATTCCACGATAACAAGAAATAGAAATTAAGCATTAGATGTGTGGTTGCTCTTCCCTCTTAATTCGATTCCTAATGAACAACATGATTTTTGTTGGACTGCTGCTAACTTGCTGATGATTTGCAGTGGGTTTTTCATTCCTACTGCTATTAGCTTGCTCTAGGTATGCTTTCGTGATACAGCAATGAACTAACATTGTCTTGTATTAATTTTCTTCGTTCAGTTTTTCACTCAAGACCCAAGAAAAGTGATGGTCTGTTATGCTGAAGACTTGATTCCAAGCTCTGTTACTTAACGTTGGATTTTCTGATATATTTTACTGGGCTCTTTTAAGCATTTGAGTGATCTTATCATGTAGTTTTCTATTACAGTTTGTGTTGACAATTCAACCAACTTGTCCAGTAGATACTTTTGTTGTATGTAAAGGTCATACAGTAATGTGTCTCTCTCTCTCTCTATATATATCAGTTGCGGATTTAGAAATTTTTCTTTATGGAATCCTTCAACAATGAACTCTCACACATATTTACAAATAAATTAAATGAGAAAAAAAAAAGAACAATAATAAGAATTTTATGTAAGAACAGCCACCTTTATGGGTGTAGCTATACTACTATTTCCGCTCCCCTAACTTGAAATATAGATATTAGGGAAAAGTTTTTTTTCAACGGGATCCATAGACCCCACTACTACTAAGGTAGATCTACCACTGATATATATATGGTCGCTTTAAGTTTACATAAAATAAAATATCACAACACATATCTTCTCAAAATATTTTTGTATTTTTCATAAAACATGAAATGAATACATACATACATATATATATATATATATATAATATATATATATAATATATATATATATATATATATATATATATTATATATATATATATATTCATTTCATGTTTTATGAAAAATACAAAAATATTTCGAGAAGATATGTGTTGTGATATTTTATTTTATGTAAACTTAAAGCGACCAATGAACGCATATATTTGCCTGGTTGACACACTACACAAGCATATTGGGCAAAAAGCGCACTGTGAATGATGGTTTTAAGCAACATTTGGGACCTTTACAACATTTATTTAGACACCACCGGATGTGAAATCTAAGTACCGTTGTACCATCTGTGCGCATTCAATTAAGACTTGATTGTGTCACATATCTAAATTAAATGACTCCCCACTCAGATCAGCTGTCCTCAAAAGCTACTTTAACACCAGCAATCGTAGGTTAATGGTTAAAGTATTACTATCATTTTGTCTCTCCTTCTACTCCTTTTTCTGATTTTTCAGCACCTCCATAGTGTGCTCAAACAATGAAAACAAAATGTCATTTTTAAGAAAAGGAAAAATTGTTTTCCTCTATTTTGGATGTTTATTTCAATAATTTCAACAAGTCTTCAATTGATTCACTAAATTTATAGTTCCATTTACTGTGATGTTCTGCATGATGCGGAGAGCAGCTATAACAAGATAATGAAGGGGTTGAGATACGATTACATAGCGTAAACCTGTTTAATTGTCCAATGTATAGATTAATTTGTAGTAGGCAAATTATATATCAAGACAATTTTAGTTTTTTAAAATAAAAGAAAGAATATCCTTTTGAAGTCTATAGCAAAACTTGGACACGTATTTTTGATTTGCTGATTTTTATTATCTATTTACCTAAGTAGGGTAGCTCTATGTGGGCATTATTGGCGTACTTGAAAACATCATTAATAGAAAAATTTGTCATATTTTTATACTAGAATTTCTTAAATTTTTCATCACAATATGAACTAGTATACATCAAATTTTAATTAAAAAAGCTCAAACATGGATGCCATTTAATGAAATTTTGGATTTGATACTGAAGGTAAGACTTAGAAACTGACCTGAAATCATCTCCTCATTATCCACGTCAGCAATGGTCAACAGCATTTAACCCAATAATTTTGTGGAAATGAGCCAATGACAAACGAAAGGATTTTGAAAGATTCCAACACAGTGCAAGCTGGGCTTTCAACTTTGAAAGCTGAAGTAGTTGGGTTTAAATCTAGACACGATAAAGGAGCCATTCGGTTTTGGTACAGGTCATGTCATACTATGAGTAAAGCGATACTTTGGGTCGGTTCAGTTTGGGTCAGGTGAACTTCGATTTGGGTCAATTTAAGGCTAACTCAAAAGTTTATATACATGTTCAAACCCTTTAATTTTATCAATGTTGGACAATACCTACTTTCATATTCTTCCATTTAATCAATGTGAATAAATATCCACTTTTATATTCCAACAGTAATCTTCCTGAGCTTTCAACCATTAGCATAAATTTTTAGGTTGAGTTGGTTTTTGAATACGGTATTAGAGCTTTTTGATAGAGAGGTTTTGAGTTTAAATCTCAGCAACCACGTTTCAAGTCCAAAGCATATTTACGTAAGTGAGTTTGTTAGAATATAAAATTTTTATTGAGTTGGTTCTTAAATAGACCGGATTCTTGGAAAATTTTGCAGACCCAACACAATAATATAATAATATACTAAAATAATTCACCAAAAATAGTGGAATTCGTCATGTTGGGCATTTTTCCCCCCCACTGAATTCTATCGTCTCTCTGATTCATTATCCATGGCGAAACTCGTCAAAATTCCATCATTTCGCCTCCACAGCTTCATCATCATCGTCTTCTTATTTGATCCCACTCTCTCTCTTCCCCTTTCCGACTGCCTGATTCTTCACAAGATCAGCAACTTCACTCTCCCAAACTCCTCATCCAACTATGCCCACTTTCTCAGATTCTCTCTCCAGAACCTCCGAGCGTCAGGGGAGAGGACACCGAAACCGATGGCTGTGATCTTGCCGGAGACCAAGGAGCAGCTGATTCACAGTGTGACCTGCTGCATGAGATCCTCCTTGGATATCGTTATCCGGTGGGGGGGACACAGCTACGAGGGGCTGTCCTCTATGCCACGCGGCAAGAACCCATTTGTTATCGTTGACATGATGAATCTGAACGGGGTTACGGTGGATCTTGGATCCGAAACTGCGTGGGTCGAAGGGGGAGCCACTCTTGGGGAGTTATACTATGCGATAGCTGAGCACAGTAGCTCCCATGGGTTCCCTGCGGGAGTGGGTTCCACAGTGGGTGTTGGGGGCCACATTGGCGGTGGTGGGATTGGGGTCTTGGGCCGGAAGTATGGGCTTTCGGCGGATAATGTGTTGGATGTGGTGCTGATTGATGGTTTGGGCCGGGAATTAAGCCGACCCAATTTAGATGAGGATGTCTTTTGGGCTGTTCGAGGCGGCGGTGGGGGAAATTGGGGGGTTGTGTATGCTTGGAAGGTCAAATTAGTTGAAGTCCCCCCTAGGGTTACTTGTTTTAGTGTATCCAAACAAGGCCCAAATCACGAATTGGCTCAACTTATACATGAATGGCAATTTGTTGGCCCAACTTTGGAGGATGGGTTTCAACTTTCTGTTTATCTTACTGCTAGTGCAGATAATCAACCAGTGGTCACATTCAACGGGTTTTATCTCGGCCCAAAAACCGAGGCAATTTGGATCATCAAACAATATTTTCCGGACTTGAAGATCCCTGAAGAAGAGTATCTCGAAATGAGTTGGATCGAATCTGTTCTGTACTTCTCGGGCCTTCCGAAGGGGAGCACGATCCATGATTTGAAGTCGCGGCACTGGACCGGAAAGTCGTACATGAAAGTCAAATCCGACTATGTGAAGAAGCCCATCTCTACTGAAGGCTTAGAGGGGGCCCTTGAAAAGGTTGCGCCGGAGCCCAAGGGATTAGTAATCTTGGACCCTTATGGGGGAGTCATGGATCGGACCAGTAGTGAGTCGATTCCTTTCCCCCATCGAAAGGGCAATTTATACAACATTTTGTACGCGGCATTTTGGGGGGAAGAAGAAGAGGGAGAGCGATGTTTGAGCTGGGTCCGTGGGTTCTATGATTACATGACACCATTTGTGTCGTCTAATCCCAGAGGAGCGTATGTGAATTATGTGGATCTCGACCTTGGAACCATGGACTCGACGAATGTTAATGGTGTCCAATTTGATGACACTATCGTGCATAAGGCGAAGGCTTGGGGGAAGAAATATTTCTTGGGCAACTATGATAGATTGGTGAAGGCCAAGACCATTATCGACCCGCAAAATGTGTTTAGCCATCAACAGGGGATTCCTCCCTCTCATGTACATGTTCACGATGAGCTGTGAAATGCTTAGATTGAATAATGTGTTAAAAGTGTCAATATTATGTATCATTCACTAGAGTGAATGGAGTTCTGGAAACTTCGAACACTATCTCATTCTTAACAAACAAGACCTTTGGTTGGAAGAAGCCTTCTCAGTTTGACACTGCAAAGTTGTTTACACCTAGCTTTCCGACTTAAATGATATGAAGTCGGATTGAGCGGTGGCTATAATTTAATAAAAACAAGAGCCGAGTCGTAGTATTAATCTATAAACATCCCATTTAAACTGAACGAATAATTTCTTAGTACATCACTATTTCACTCTTTAAAATTGTTTTTAGATTCTGTTTGACAAATAACTGTTAACTGTTTGTATTAATTACTAACTGTTAACTATTTGAATTAGCTGTTTGTATTAGTTATTTAAATTGGTTGTTTTTTGAAAAACTGTTTGGTAAAATTAGCTTTTTTTGATAACGTTGTGAGATAAAAAGTTAATTTTTCAAAAAGCTCTTCTAAAAAGCTCATGAAATTAGTTTTTTCAAATTAGTTTTTTGGATCTAAAAAACTCTTCTAAAAAGTTTTTTCACCAGATGCTCAAATTAACTTTCTTACTTTGTCAAACAGTTAATTTTGATCAAAAAAACTCTTTTTAACCAAAAAGTTCTTCAAAAAACTGTTTGCCAAATATCCCCTTAGATTTGCCAATGCTAATAAAGGGAGTATTTGGTAACAGCAACTTTTTGATGAAAACGAGCAGTTTGGGTGCACTTTTGCTGTTTTGACCAAATCAAACAGCTAAATCGATATTTGGTAAATAGCTGTTTGGAACAGCTGCTTGATCCCAAACAGCTCTTTTTGAAAAGGTTATTTCCTTCAACCTTTTCAAAAGAGCTTTTTATAAAAATGATACATTTGCCCATGAGTTTAAACAAATTACACTACGGGTGTGTTTGGTAGGGGGAAAAATTATTTTTCCAGAAAATCATTTTCCATGAAAAATATTTTCTCAAGAAAAATGATTTTTCACTTACATTTTCAGTTGTTTGATAGAATGAAAAACTATTTTCTTTCCACTTATATTTTCAGCTGTTTGGTAGAATCTCTTCACACTTACATTTTCAACTGTTGTACAACTGTTTGCCAGAGAACCTAAGAAGGAATTGCAAAGATCGACGATGAAAATCATCGATGAAGATGATGACGATGAAGAAGAGGGGAAGAATGAGAGATAAAATAAGAGTAAAAATAGAGTGATTTTAGGCACAATTAAAAGAAAATTGAATGAGAGGCAAAATTGGACAACGAAAGTTGGGCCTGAAAAATCAATTTTCCTAACTTTTCAAGGGAAAATAATTTCCTTCACATGGGGTAAAATAATTTTTTTCTGAAAATAATTTTTGCCTCCACCTTTTACCAAACAGTATAAAATAAGAAAATCATTTTTCAGGAAAATGATTTTCCCCCTTACCAAACAGACCCTACACATTATTAAATTATATTTATATAATGTTGCTTTTGTATAGCTTTTGCATAGAGTATTACAAAGGGTTGCTTGAAGGCTTATACTGGTAGCATTTGAACTTAGTGAGATCTTAAGGATTAATAAGAGTAGAGGTATTTCCTTTATTTTTATTTTTATTTTTATTTTGTTGAGACAAAAACAAACCATTGAAGTTGGTTGTCTCTTTCATTGTTTGCTTTTTTTTTTTTAAAGCAAGTAATTTACTTTTTGGTGTAGATTTTCTAATTTCGCTAACATGTTATATCAAACTTATTTGGTTATCTAATCACACACCTTTATAGACGTTTAACATTTATACTTTAGATTATTCAGTTCCTCTTACGATTACTTGGACAATGAACTTTGGATTGATGCAAAATAGTAAAATTTGATACTATGTCTTGTATGGATTGAGCCTAATGGAGATGAGGTCATTAGAAATTTGTATAACATTCAATTTCTATTTATAAATGAAAAAAATCTATAAAATAATAAAATAACATTATAAAATGGTGGAATCATTTACATAAGTACAAACGGAAAATAATTAAGACAGACGATGAATACAAGTTATGTATAATTAGTAAGAAGGGAAAGTCTTATCAGTTAAGTTTTTTTTTTTTTTTTGGGGGGTTTGTGAGCACAAATGAAGTCAGTTTATATATAATTCTATTAAGAAGCAATTTAGAGATAATTATATAAATAGAATTTTACTAAACATTTTTCTTAGACATAACTAACTTTACCAAACAGTTGTTCTACAAACAGCTAATTCAAACAGCTAACGTGAATAGCTAATTTAAACAGCTAACAGCTAACAGCTAATATAAACAGTTAACAGCTAATAGCTGTGTCAAACAGGACCAAACATCCCATTTAGATAAAAGTAGTTCCAAAATATTTCTTTATAGACAGCAAACAGATAAACATGAAATGCCACAATCTAGACGCCTGCAAGTGAACACCGTTGTGAACTCCGCTTTTCATTATCAAACAAACTGCTATGTATTAAAGTTAACTAATCAAAAAGCCATATGGGTGAAATCAAAACGATCTATTCCTGCACTTTGATTAGCTCTTTTTCCGATGACACGGTTCATATAACATCTTTTTCGTCAGTACATCAACGATTTTGTTTCATATAAGCACTAAAGGGCCTTTTTTATCAGAGCATATGGAAGAAAGCCATGCATATCTACGAATGATGAGATAAAACAATGGACAAGAAAGTATCTTGACTTCCCTTCTAAAGTAAGCAAACACCTTTAATACACACATCAGGAAAACCTTGACCTGAGATGCGTTTGTGCGCTCTTTTCTTCGCTGTTGAATGTCGAGTAGAAGCAAAGATCTGTTTTATCGACTTGATTGTTATGCATACAAATAAGCTGCACAAACATTGAGATCATACATACATAAGATCTGTTTTATCAGAGCGGAAGGAGCACGTTATCAAATCCAGTGCTACTAAGTGCTAACCGATCCATATTTGCAGAAAATGGCGCGTTGAAGTTGGGGTTGGAAACAGCAATAAGGTATAAGATAATTAAATGGACTACCAAGCAACACTCGCTCAGTCTAGAAGCTTCTGTTCCTGTTGATGAAGGTGGGATGTTTTCGATAGGCGAAGAGGGCGTCAAACTTAAGCCGGTCAAGGTGATAAGGAATGATAACAACAGGTCTATGTTATATTTTGTCAGTATGCATCAAAGATACTATTTCATATGCTCGTGAAGCTGGCTGAACGTTCATTTTATTTTGGGTGCGAAAAATAATTTTAACTATGCAGTTGATCTATATTGTATTTTTTTCTGTTTGTTTTTCACTGTTATGCAGGTTAGCAATGGTGGTCCTAATTGATCAAGCTAAGACTTCAACAAATCTTGTCTTTTCATTAAGGTATGTTCAATTAGACCAATTCGTTTTGAGTTGTGCTACTAGATGAACAACCCAAGTTGTCGACATCATCTTTATGCTCTTTGAGTTGCTTTTTGTATACTAAGAAAGTAAGAATCATGACCAAGCATTTGTTATTTGCAAAAGAATGGGTGCTAGTACATTTTGAAGAACTGAAGTTAAATTATGGCAAAATGGCAACGGCATGTCTACCTTATCCTGTGTAAAAAAGCGTAGGAAAACTGCCTGTTTCTCTGAGTTTTCATCGAATTTGTAAAATAGTAACATTTTTCTCATTTTCTACAGTTCTTTGTGCATTAATTTTGGACTGTCTTTATTTTTTTCATTCTTTCTGTTTAAGAACCATCTAACGAAAAGGTTAAGTTAATGGCTGAAAGTCCAGGAATAGGTTTATACTCTGACACGCCTTTTCATGTGAATGCCCTTTAAGCTGAAAGCGTGGATGCTACAAAGGCCCACCTTACTTTGCACAATAAATCAATGTGAGAACTACTGAAATTCTAATTTGAAGCATCTCGCTCAAAAAGGCTCTGATACTATGTTTGAGAACCATTTCAACCAAAAGCTTAAGTTGATAGTTAAAAGTCCAGGAAAATGTTTATACTCTAACACCTTCTTTATTGAGAGCTGAAGGAGAGCTGAAGGAGGTTTCAAACTGATAAAATTGAGTTGTCTTATGAATTCCATGATAACAAGAAATAGAAATTAAGCGTTAGATGTGTGGTTGCTCTTCCCTCTTAATTCGATTCCTCATGAACAACATGATTTTTGTTGGACTGTTGCTGACTTGCTGATGATTTGCAGTGGGTTTTTCATTTCTACTGCTATTAGCTTGCTCTAGGTATGCTTTCGTGATACAGCAATGAACTAACATTGTCTTGTATTAATTTTCTTCGTTCAGTTTTTCACTCAAGACCCAAGAAAAGTGATGCTCTGTTATGCTGAAGACTTGATTCCAAGCTCTGTTACTTAACGTTGGATTTTTCTGATATATTTTACTGGGCTCTTTGAAGCATTTGAGTGATCTTATCATGTAGTTTTCTATAACAGTTTGTGTTGACAATTCAACCAACTTGTCCAATAGATACTTTTGTTGTATGTAAAGGTGATACAGTAATGTGTCTCTCTCTCTCTCTATATATATATATCAGTTGCGGATTTAGAAATTTTTCTTTATGGAATCCTTCAACAATGAACTCTCACACATATTTACAAATAAATTAAATGAGAAAAAAAAAAGAACAATAATAAGAATTTTATGTAAGAACAGCCACCTTTATGGGGTGTAGCTATACTACTATTTCCGCTCCCCTAACTTGAAATATAGATATTAGGGAAAAGTTTTTTTCCAACGGAATCCATAGACCCCACTACTACTAAGGTAGATCTACCACTGAATATATATATATATATATATATATATATAATATATATATATATATATATATATATATATTTCATGTTTTATGAAAAATACAAAAATATTTTGAGAAGATATGTCTTGTGATATTTTATTTTATGTAAACTTAAAGCGACCAATGAACGCATATGTTTGCCTGGTTGACACAGTACACAAGCATATTGGGCAAAAGCGCACCGTGAATGATGGTTCTAAGCAACATTTGGGACCTTTACAACATTTATTTAGACACCACCGGATGTGAAATCTAAGTACCGTTGTACCATCTGTGCGCATTCAATTAAGACTTGATTGTGTCACATATCTAAATTAAATGACTCCCCACTCAGATCAGCTGTTCTCAAAAGCTACTTTAACATTAGCAACCGTAGATTAATGGTTAAAGTATTACTATCATTTTGTCTCTCGTTCTACTCCTTTTTCTGATTTTTCAGCACCTCCATAGTGTGCTCAAACAATGAAAACAAAATGTCATTTTTAAGAAAAGGAAAAATTGTTTTCCTCTATTTTGGATGTTTATTTCAATAATTTCAACAAGTCTTCAATTGATTCACTAAATTTATAGTTCCATTTACTGTGATGTTCTGCATGATGCGGAGAGCAGCTATAACAAGATAATGAAGGGGTTGAGATACTATTACATAGCGTAAACCTGTTTAATTGTCCAATGTATGGATTAATTTGTAGTAGACAAATTATATATCAAGACAATTTTAGTTTTTTAAAATAAAAGAAAGAATATCCTTTTGAAGTCTATAGCAAAACTTGGACACGTATTTTTGATTTGCTGATTTTTATTACCTATCTACCTAAGTAGGGTAGCTCTATGTGGGCATTATTGGCGTATTTGAAAACACCATTAATAGAAAAATTTGTCATATTTTTATACTAGAATTTCTTAAATTTTTCATCACAATATGAACTAGTATACATCAAACTTTAATTAAAAAAGCTCAAACATGGATGCCATTTAATGAAATTTTGGACTTGATACTGAAGGTAAGACTTAGAAACTGACCTGAAATCATCTCCTCATTATCCACGTCAGCAATGGTCAACAGCATTTAACCCAATAATTTTGTGGAAATGAGCCAATGACAAACGAAAGCATTTTGAAAGATTCCAACACAGTGCAAGCTGGGCTTTCAACTTTGAAAGCTGAAGTAGTTGGGTTTAAATCTAGACACGATAAAGGAGTCATTCGATTTTGGTACAGGTCATGTCACACTATGAGTAAAGCGATACTTTGGGTCGGTTCAGTTTGGGTCAGGTGAACTTCGATTTGGGTCAATTTCAGGCTAACTAATTTTTGTTCAAATACACTTGTCATGCAAAAATAAGTAACTTTATTGAAAATTTCAGGTTGGGTATGGTCCGGCTCGGATCACTTTAGGTTTCAGGTCTACTTTCAGGTCGGCTTATTTTAGATGTCGGATCGGGTATAGATTCAGATTATTTGGTTTGGGTTTCAAATCTCGAGTCAGTTTTACCAGGTCTAGTAATAAAAAAGTGTACGGTAACCATAAAAATAACTAATATCTTGATTTGTCATCGTCCCCATTTGATTAAAATTTTGTTCATGTGTTGGGCCTTATTAGTAGCCCACACGTGAGGGGGCGCATTGGAGTATGAATGTGGGTGTTGTCCTCAATGTAGGCAGTAAAAATTTATTCGTGCCTTGCCAAAATAAAATAAAATAAATTAATTGGGCCAACTCTTTTAATTAATTTAATCAGGTCCAAAGACTTACAAGTCAAGTCCAAAAGACTCACAAGTCAAGTCCAAGATGAAACCCAAATGACTTTCAAGTCCAAGCTCAGCCAAAACTCAAGTCAAAACCCAAATCGAGGCTTAAGGCGACTACCAAGTTAAGGCACGACCTAAAACCTGAACGATGTCCAAGTCAAGGCGGAGACAAAGTCAAGGTCAAATGTCAAAGTCAAAGGTCAAGACCTACACCGACTCACGAGTCAAACATCAAAACGACTTTCAAGTTAACGTCCGGTCAAAACTCGAGGCGACTTCCAAGTCGATGCTCGGACCAAGTCCGGAAGACTCCCAAGTTAAAGTCAATGTCAAAATCAAAGTTAAAACAAATAAAAGTCAAAGCAGTCCAGAGTGAGGCCTGGTTGAAAGGCCCAAAACCCAGGTCAAGGTCCAAAACCCAAGTCGAGGCCCATTTTGACTTTCAAGGGGGAGGCTTTCCTATAAATAGGCCCCTACCTCCCTTGATTCAAAGATTACAAAATCCATCTTAAAAAAAGAAAGAATTAGAGGATCATTGTATTCATAAAGATTGTACCCAATTCTTTCAAATCTATAAAAATTCAATCTTTGTAATTTTATGATTACAAATTTAGCACGCTCGGTGGGACATCTCTACCTTTCATCTCTTTCTCCTAAAAGATTCAAGTCACAAAAACATCTTCTTCAACGAAGACATGGCTACAAAAAACGTTACTGTGCAAGCTTCGAAGAAGAAGAACACAGGATCTCTTTCGCGCATATCCTGTGGAGCGAGCATCACTTCTAGTAAGTGCGTGCACACAATGAAGACTAGGAGTATAGCAAAAGCTATTACGCTGGCCGCTCCTAGTCAAACTGCGCCCCCCATCCAAACTCCAAGACTTGAAGATGTAGCAAAAGGCGTCATCTTGGATGGGTGAAATTCAAAACCCCCAACTTCAATTTTCAGTCTGCGAGATTGAAGATTACTACAGCAGTACCTCTTCTTCGCCTTCACCAAAGGGGGCGCGCATGTCAGAGACTGAAGTTGAAATCTCCGAAACTGTTGTTATACCATCCATGATGACAGGCACAAGTACTCTAGAAGAGGATATGGCTAACATGAAGGCCATCCTAGAAAACCTCACAAGGGACAACGAAGAAAAGGAAGTGCACATTAAGCTTCATGAATAAAAGATTGCTAAGCTGACCAGGAAGTTAGAAAAATGGCCAGCTCAATCTTCCACAAAGGACTCAGAAAGTGAGGACTCAGAAAAAATGTCCATCCACATTGAAGCCTCTGATAGCGAGAAGCAGTCAAAGAAAGACATTGCACTTAAAAATGTCAAGTCCTCTGGATCAATGACTATTGAGCAAATCCAAGACTTGATAACAAATGTTGTTAAGGCACAGCTAGGTGAAGGTTTGCGCAGAACTCACCTATAGACCAAGCCTTACACTAAGAGGGTTGATGTTCTTCGCATGTCCCATGGTTACCAACCCCCCAAGTTCCAACAATTCGATAGAAAGGCAATCCAAAACAGCATGTCGCGTACTTTATTGAGACATGCAACAATACTGAGACTGACGGCGACCTTATGGTGAAACAGTTCATCAAGACATTGAAAGGTATTGCCTTTGATTGGTATACCAAAGAACCTGAATCCATTGACAGTTGAAAACAAATGTAGTAAGAGTTTCTCAACAGGTTCTACAACACTCAGTGTGTTGTCAGCATGATTGAGCTGACGAACACAAAACAGTGGAAAGATGAGTCAGCTCTTGACTACATCAACCGCTAGCGTGCACTTAGTCTCGAGTGCAAGGATCGGCTGTCTGAAGCATCCGCCATCGAAATGTGCACCAAAGGCATACACTGGGGCTTGCTGTACGCCCTATAAATGAGCAAACCTAGGACTTTTCAAGAATTGGCGATCAAAGTGCATGACATGGAGGTGACAATAGCTAGTCGTTGCGGCAACTCCTTTTATTCTACTAAATCAAGGAAGGATAAAGTTGAATTCGAGAAGAATGTTAACTTTTCTAAGAGCATGACCAAAGAAAAGTCAGCCAATTCGTATTATGGGAAAGCCAAAATTAGAGGGCAGGAAGAGCCCATTGTTCAAGGTTGCGACAGAGAAGCATCCCACACTAAAAGAGTTTCAGGAAAAGAAGTATCCATTTTCTAACTCAGATTTGTCAGGCATCCTATATGACTTACTCGAGAAGGGTGTCATTGAATTGCTTGAGCCAAAGCGTCCAGAGGAACTTGGGAGGACCGCCGACCCTCTTGAAAAGTGCATTGCACTCAAGGAACGCATCATGCGACTGGGTAAGGAAGGAAGAATCATTTTAGATTTAGATGAAACGGTAGAAGTTTGCCACGTCATCGTTCAAGAGGCTGATGAGTTAGATTCTGAAATAGATCTCACTAACGCACCAGAGGCCTCAGGAGAATACTTCACGATGAGCTTCTTTGATAGTGCGACTATCTACACAACCTCATGTTTTGAATTTGACGATGACGAAACAAATGAAGAGCTGAATATCCTTCCTAAAGAAAGTGGTGATAACAACATCCAACCACAACAACAATGGAAAGAAAAGAATGAGAGGACAATTTCAGTCTCGTCCGTCAAGCAAGCAAATGTCGCGACAAATTCAGTGGTGCCAGTCTTCATGTACATTCCTAAATCCCGTCGCAAGGATAAAGAATCACCATTCTGTGAATGTACAAATCCTAAAAGTGCAACCAAGGTTGAACGCAAGTTCAATGAAGCAAGCTGGTGCGTTCTGAAAGAAAATGGTGTGCTTCCAGTTCATAGGGCGAACGCAAGCAAATTGACCAAGGCTTCTCTCCTTGGTTTTGTTGCCTCTTCTAAAGGCTTGCTCTAAGAAGAAAGTGAGCTGTCAAAGATGCGCATCAGCGATGGTTTTGATCCTAATGAACACAAGTTAATAAAGAGGTCCAGCTATGACTTCAGCCAGCCAACATCTTTGGGGCATGTGATCCACGCAGAGGGTCATACAAAGTCAAGGGGGCAACATCGCAATGTTTAAAGTTGGTCTTGGTTACATATAGCCCCAGCCCGTATGGATTTTGGGATGATGTAAGGACAAGCAACCCCTCATGCAATCTATCATAGCCGAGGAGGCTGATAATGATGAGGGTGACAATGTTAAGACCAACCCAAAAACGTCAGTGTTTGACAGGTTCTAGCCGTCAACGTCGCGCCAATGCCTTCCTGGCCCTTCTGTGTTTAGCGGGTTAGGAAAGGGCAAAACCCTGAAGCCTACCATCTTCCATAGGTTGAAGAAGGGTGAGCAGCCTAAACCCTTGGTTTTTCGCCAGAATCAAGATAGGCGAGACGTCATCAAACTCATCGCCTTCCCCAGAGAAGGATTCAGTGTTCAGCCGCCTTGGTAAACTAAATGAAGTCTAAAGTTCAATTCCTTTACGCATGAGGTTTCCACTTTGGATGTGAAGATGGATAACTCGTTGAAAATAAAGAGATGCGTCCTAGTTCTCGCTGGCCATGGGGCTAAGGTCAGTTCAAAAGAAAGAACTAAGGAGCAAGCTTCTTCCAGCCGCGACGTAAGCCAGGATGTCGGCGACTTCCCTTGAGAAAATGCTGGATTAACTCCTGGACAAGAGCTTAAACTATTCACCATTAAAAAAAAAAAAAAACACACCCAAAGTTCACATACATTAAAAAAAAAGACTCCCGAACAAGAGACTAAACTGTTCACACATTCAAAAAGAAGACTCTCGGACAAGAGACTAAACTGTTCGCACATTCAAAAAAGAAGATTCTCGAAAAAGAGACTAAACTGTTCACACATTCAAAAAAGAAGACTCTCGGACAAAAGACTAAACTGTTCACACATTCAAAAAGAAAACTGCCGAACAAGAGACTAAACTGTTCGCATATTCAAGAAAGAAGATTCCTGAACAAGAGTCTAAAATGTCCACGCATTCAAAAAAAAGAAGGCGGTTCCTGAACAAGAATCTAAACTGTTATTAAAAAAAAAAAAAAAGAAAAAGAAGGTTGCCAAATAAGAGTCTAAACTGTTCACATACACATTCAAAAAAGAAGGCTCCCGAATAAGAGTATAAACTGTTCACTCAAACAAAACTCTTTGTACTACTCTTGGCCTGTAAGAGTATAAACTATGAACGGCAAAACAAATGAAAAAAGGAATGCTTTGTTGAGTCACGTGATGACTTGATCTTATTGGGAATTGCAAGTTCCCATAAGTACATAGGCAGCGTGGTCAGCAAATCACCAAGTGCAGTTAAACACAAAACACTAAAAAGGGGGGGGGGGTATGAAAGAAAAGAGATCAAAGACATCACTTTTCTGCCGACCAGCTACTCCTCACTGCTTGTGCCGCTTTCATGCGTATCGGTATCTATTCTAGGTCCAAGGACTAGCAGCGAACCGTGTCGTAAGTGGTTCTTCAAGTCTTCATACCACTTTCATGCGCATCGGTATCCGTTCTAGACCCAAGGTCTAGGGGCGAACCGTGTTGTAAGTGGTTCTTCAAGTCTTTGTACCACTTTCATACGTATTGGTATCCGTTCTAGGTCCAAGGCCTAGCGGCAAACTGTGTCGCAAGTGGTTCTTCAAGTCTTTGTACCACTTTCATGCATATCGATATTCGTTTTGGGCCCAAGGCCTAGCGGCGAACCGTTTCGTGAGTGGTTCTTCAAATGACTTCTCAACCTGGACAAGCAACAATACAAGCGCAACGAGACTTTTCAACCTGCAGAAGCAAAACTATATGCACAATGAAAAAAAGGGGGTTGATCACCAAAAAAAAGGAGATCGAGCATAGACAACATTTATTCATGCAAAAAAAAAAAAGAGCGGACAACTCGGATGACAAGAGTACACTCAGAGGCCTCAGGGTGGATTCATGCCAAATTTTCCAGCAACATTTGGAAGATCACAAACGCCATGTCCACCAAACCCACAAACTTTGAATATTGCACAAGCATCAAATTAAAAAAAAATCAAGTTCTGTTTGAACAAGGCCCAGAAGCTTTGATCATGGGGGCACGCATCAATGTTTATCACAACCCAAGTTAGAGATTCAGCATCAAACCAATCTCATATCTATTATCGAAGCCCCAAATCAAAGTAAACCCAAATTCTTAAAAAAAACAAAATCATTGAAAAATACCCCTGAACCCCCTTCAAAATCCAAACAAAAAAATCAAACAGCAAGCATCAAACTTTGAATAAAACCCAAAAACTTTGAATAGGAAAAAATCAGCAAGCATCATCAAGATCCAGTAGGGACATCACACAGCAACAACATGCAATGCCCATAGACCGAAAAAAAAAAAAAAACCAAAAAAAGAGAAAACTAAAGCAACACCTTGGTGAAATTTGGCAACAAATCCTCCATTTCACGCTGAGAACACCACAGAGAGAAAAAAAGGGCCAAACTTCAATCTTTCCACTCTCCCTTTCTTCCTCACACTATGTTCACAAAGACCATGTCCACTTTCCCCTCATGGCTGAACAAAAAACAGGGGGGGGGGGGACTCTCTCCAATGGCTTCCTTCCCACTTTTCTCTCTCTTCGTACCACCCAAACCCAAACAAAAAAACACACACCATTTTTGCTTTGGGGATCTTGAACGAGCAAGCATCGAGAAATGGAAGCCCATGAACAACTTGTCTTGCTCAACTCAAGTTTAGCATATCAACAATGGGAATGACTCCAACTCAAAAAAAAAACAAAAAAAAACACACACCACTTTTGCCACACCAATCGAGTCAAATGAACATCGAGAGCACATGAACTCAGGCCAAAGAAAAACTGAGCAAAAAAAGCATTATTAAAGATGATGACTTTCCCAGACCAAAAAAAAAAAAAAAAAAGTTTCAACTCTTCCCTCTTGAATCCAGAAATAAAGCATGGCTTTTCTTTCACATGAAAATCAAACTAAAAAAGAAGGCCAAAGTCACGACCTTTTTGTGATGACTACGAAAGGGACGCTCGCTGATTACAAAAAATGGGTGTGTTGTTTCTTCAGCTGATTCCCCACTGGACGCTCATGTCACATGAAAAATGGGCGTGTTGGTTCCCCACTGTGAAGACAAGTAGCAGCAAGATGATGGCTATGCGTCCTGGTTGCCAAGAGGAAGAAGAAAACCTGTGGAAGAACAAGTTACTGGGCGTTCTGGGCAGCTGGGTGCGAAGAAGAAAAGGGAACAGTGAAGAAAGGGGGATAGGAGTAAGAAAGTTCTACCTTTAAAGCACAGGGATCAAAAAAACCGTGGCACAAGACTAGCTTTTGGGGGTTGTGCCAATCGTCAACTCAGTGGCAGCGGTAGCAGAGGTGTGTGATTGCCTACTCAGGTCTGGGTGCAAAATGGCCGAAAGGAAGAAGAAGGGCTGAGTTGTGCACAAAACAAAAAAGAAGAAAGAGGACAGGAGCAGTAGCAGCTTGGAGGTTCTGGTTGCTAGCATTTGGGTGTCTGATAGAGTAGATGAGGAAGAAAGCGGAACAGTACCCTACCACGTGACTAAAGCGTGCCTCTAAATGAAATGAGGAAGCTGGACTAGGTTTAAATGGGGACGGGTGAGGAAGAGCCATGTGCGCCTCACGTGGCTCTTAGATGAAGCAAGCGAAGAAGATTTGGGCTCAGCCCATGCAATTAAAAAAAAAAAAATAGAGAAAGAAGAAAGGAGAAGCAGGCCAGGCCCGGAAAGAAAGATGAAGAAGCAGGGCTTGGTCCGCTCGTGTTCAAGACATGTTCAAGGTCTCCCAAAAAAAAAAAAAAAGGTTTATTGTTTGCTCAAATCTTCTTAAAAGAAAAAGAGAGAGCAAATCAAAACATGTTCAAGGCATTTGGTGTGAACAAATGATAGCGTATTAAAAAAAAAAGAAAAGTCGAGACATCGGTCAAGCTCAAACGATAAGTTTTATACGTAACTTTGTCTCGAGGGAGCAATTTATAGGCACTAAAAATTTGTTTGTGCCTTGTGGCTTGCCAAAATAAAATAAAATAAATTAATTGGGTCGACCCTATTAATTAATTTAATCAGACCCAAAGACTTACAAGTCAAGTCCAAAAGACTCACAAGTCAAGTCCAAGATGAAACCCAAATGACTTCTAAGTCCAGGCTCCATCAAAATTCAAGTCAAAGCCTAAATCGAGGCTCAAGACGACTACCAAGTCAAATCACGACCTAAAACTCAAACGACTTTTAAGTCAAGGCATAGTCAAAGTCAAGGTCAAAGGTCAAAGGTTAAGACCTACATCGACTCACAAGTCAAACGTCAAAACAACTCTCAAGTCAACGTCCGGTTAAAGCTCGAGGCGACTTCCAAGTCAATGCTCGGTCCAAGTCCGGGAGACTCCCAAGTCAAAGTCAAAGGTAAAGTCAAAATAAACGAAAGTCAAAGCAGTCCAAGGTGAGGCCTGATTGAAAGGCTCAAAACCCAGGTGAAGGCCTAAAACCCAAGTCAAGAACCATCTCGACTTTTAAGTGGGAGACTTTCCTATAAATAGGTCCCTATTTCCATTGATTCAAAGGTTGAAAAATCCATTCTAAAAAGAGAAAGAATCAGAGGATCATTGTATTCATAGAGATTATATCCAATTCATTTAAATCTATAAAAATTCAATCTTTGTAATTTTGTGATTACACCCACATTGATAGAATTAAAGGGCTTGAACATATATATAAACTTTGATACCATGTTAAATTTCTTTATCTCAATTGGGCAATTAACAAAGAGTCATGCATATAAACTCAAATTAGGTTCCATCCCAAAACCTATTAGCGATGGGAGGAGTAACTCACAAGCTTATATATATGCTTAAGCCCTTTAATTCTATCAATGTAAGACAACACCCACTTTCATACTCCAACACGCTCCCTCATCTGTGGGCCACTAACAAGGCCTAATACGTATACACAATTTTAATGAAATGGGACGATAGCAAATCAAGATCGAGCACCTGCTTTGATACCATGTCTAAGAACCAACCCAACCAAAAGTTTAAGCTAATGGCTACTCTAACACGCCCCCTCACATGAATGTCCTTTGGGCTTGAAGTGTGGATGCTGCAAATGCTCCCCTTACCTTGCGCAATAAATCAATGCAGAGGCTGCTGAGATTCGAACTCAAGACCTCTCGGTTAGAAAGACTCTAATATCATATTCAAGAACCATCTCAATCAAATGGTTAAGCTAATGGTTGAAGGTTCAGGAATAAGAAGAGTACTCTAAGAATACTCTTCTTTTGGGGTTACAATAATATAATCATAGTTTGGGTTAAAACTTTATCTATTATGGAGAGGAAAGAGAGGGGCGCGAGGGGGCTTCAAACCTTCAAAAACATGGTGGTGTCGTACTAAGAGATGGGAAGCAGATGAGAGACAATAGAGAGAAGAAAGAGAAAGTGCCCAAATATAATAGCTTATGGTTGGGTAGATTTTAATTCAAAGGTATGCAATTAAAATAGTTTAGGTAAAGCCAAAGTGATTGTATTTGAATATATTGAGATAAATATGATTACAATACAAACCTGATTACATTCCTTAATGGTAACCAAATATGGTAATGGAATCATTATTACCATTTTGATTGTATTACCACTTTGATTACATAGAACCAAACTAGCCATAAGACATATGCAAACGTGAATGCCCTGTTAATGTGCATAATTAAAGTGTTATAGTGAGATAATTTCCCCAAGACTAACCAATTGGTACATCAGCGCCAAATGACAATCAAATCCAATTGCTAGACGATTTAACAAATCCTAGCTCCCTTGTCACAGAACTTGAGCTTGTGCTACTAGGACCACTAGTAGTCAAGAACATAGGTTCTTCAGGTGCAGCAAGCTCAGAGTTGCTACTTAGGTTGAGAACTGTGAATGTGGCTTTAGGGCTCTGCCCCATTTGAAAAGTTCGGCGTAACAATATCAGAGTAAATATTTGCAAAAATATTAGATATTTTTTGCTTTGGAGACTATTATGCCCCATCAATCTATTCTAGGTGACATATAGACAAATTGACCCTGAAAAAAATCAAACATTTTAGAAGACAGCCCCTTGGTAAAAAAATATCAGCCAACTGAAGCTTGGTAGAAATGTAGCGAACGACAAGATCACGTATGGGAACGAAAATCTTTGGAAATGTAACTAACTTTATAAAAATTTTTTGGAAAGAAAATCTTCCATTCGTAATTGCCTAGCTCCTATTTTTTAAAAAATAAAAACCATAAACTAACTTAGAAATTTTGCAAGAGTGACATGTTTCAAAATTTTAAAGAGATTTGTTTTGTTTAATAGATACTAGTATGCTTTCCCGCGTGCAATGCACAAAATAATTTTTGAGCTTTTGACCTCAATAAATATTATCATTATTTGTTAGTTGTTTTTATAATTTATTTATTTGGACAATATACTGCTAAAATCTTTGTAATATAATGCATGATCTTTTGTTCTTTAAAAGTAATGATACATGATTTTTGGTATAATGCATTATTAAAATATAATGAATTATCTTCTAATATCTTATAAAAGTAAGAATAAGTTTTTTAAAAAATGGTAAATTATGTCAGAGTGAAAAAATTAGAAGGTTTAATCTTGTTTTCCTATACCTATGCAATGCCTGAAAAAATTTTAAGTTTTTTGATTATAATAAGTGTATGTAAAAAGTATAGTAAAATAAATTTGTAATGCATGTAATTTATGGGAGAATTGTTTGAGCCTATGTAAAAAAAAAAATTACAATGTTTTTTTAAAGTTAAGTGGAAAACCCCTTTCCCAAAATTATTTGTGAATAGGCAAAAAAATAGATATATAATTTTAAACCAAATGTAGAATTTTTCACTATTTTTTTTTAAAAATTCATTAGGCACAATAGTTTTATGTAATTTATTAATTATTTATTATGCATACAATAAATTATTTGCAATAATGTCTCGTGGATGTCGTAGTAGTAATAGTAGTAGTAGTAATACATTTCAGAAATCTTTCATTGTTTCTTAATAATGTGTATTTATAATAAATAGGATCCGTAACTATCATCATAATATATTGATGTAGTCGATCGCTCCCCAAGGTTACACAATGAGCCTCTAAATGCGTGCACTTGTGGTTAGAAGCTTAGAATCTGCAGAACTACAATTGTTCAAAATAATGGAGGACAGGACACTAGAGGAAGAAGAGAAGAGAGGATGAGTAATTATGCGTGTCAAGCGACACTAGGGATGGTATTTGTAGCATAAAAGCAAGTTGTTGGAGGGGTGAGGAAAATCTGCTAAAAAGAGAGATTATGGCTAGTGTAATGCCGTACCTCTTAATTACTTAACTAGTCTTAATTAACATTAACTAACCATTAGCCAATTAGTACACCGAAAGCCCCAAGGTTAGGGCATTATGTTATCGTCATCTTAGAGAGGATAACACTTAGTTAATTCGCTTACACAATCATGACAATGCATCAAAGCTTGCGCGTAGTCCAAATGGCGCACACTCTGATGACTCACGACTTTATGAAGTGTTAATGTGAGCTTGTCTAACTCCATGCATTAACAGTCTCCTTGCTTTTGAGGCATGGTTAAATTAGGACTTTACAATTTATTTACCTAAAACATAAGAACACAAGATATTTGAATAGTGAGTCAAAGCTCAATACATTTACTCCTATATTATAATGATAGAGATTCATTTTTCAAAAGATATTTTTGCTAAAAATCTTTAGATATTTTCTCTAAAAAATCTTTAGATATTTCTATGTTTTATTTATTTTAATTTTTCCATTTAAATTGTTGAAGCAAACAAATAATATAAAACATTGCTAAATCTTGTTACAAAGTCACCTTGTCGTCTCAGCCAACAATAGTATAAATATTTCAAATGATGAATCGAAATGTGGTGCCCAAATTTAAACTAAAATTGAATGAGGTAATTAGGATGGTTTATGTCCGGGCCGTTGCAGCTAGAAATCAAGGATAACCCCCTTACCGCATCAACTAGCCGTTACTGGAGGACAACGCGGAGAAAAATCATTACAAACTCGTTGATTGTTACACCAAAGGACAAAAATAAAAGAATTTAACAAGCTTGATGTAGACAAGAGAAGCTAACAGCCTACGAACTATGATCGCTACCAATTAAGATTGGGCAGTCGAGCATTGCGCATGTACTGTGGTCAACCATTATATCACAACACTAACAAAACCAAACACAAATGAATTCAATGAGTCCAAGAGGAAAAGAGTAATATACACCCTACAATTGACTTTTAATCATCGAAGACAGTAACAAAAGGAAGCTAGTTGTTGTGATTATATTCAACATTAATGTAGTCATATTATTATTATTTATACCCTTTGGAAGGGCATGGAATATTAATAACCTCTTGTATTTTTAATGGGAGCAATTATGACACATGTGAAAGAGTTGTGACGAATGAATTCCAAGCTGAAAATAAGCTTTGCTTCATCGATGGAAATTTGACTAAGCCACAACCCAAACGGCCAAAGCAAATGAAGATACCTCTAAAGAAAAAGGCTAGAAAAGTCATTAGCGATAGAAAAATATGGTGAAATCTTTCCTTGATATTCTATTTCTTAATAACAGTCAAGAATTGCATACCCACAATTCTCACCACGTGCACCAAACCAACCCAGAAAATACCAATTCTGACTTAGCTTTATACTTTTTATTTTTTGCCATCTCTATTCATTCCTCCAAAGGGGATATTCAGGATTGTAATAATTTTAGGGGTATAAAGTTACTCAGCCACACTATGAAGTTATGGGAAAGGGTGATTGAGAGAAGATTGCGGAAGGATGTTTCAATTTCAGAGAACCAATTTGATTTTATGCCAAGCAGATCGACCATAGAGGTGATTTACCTCCTTAGAAAACTCATGGGTTTGTACAGAAATAGAAAGGTGGACCTCTGCATGGTGTTCATTAACCTAGAGAAAGCTTATGATAGAGTTCTGCGTGAAGTTTTATGGAGATGCCTAGAGGAGAAAGGAGTGCTACCTTTGTATATTCGAGTTATTAAGGATATATATGAGGGAGGTAGGACGAGTGTTAGGACGCCAGGAGGGGTCACTAATGACTTCTTCATTGGTAGGGGCCTGCATCAGGGTTCCGCCTTGAACCTTTTTCTTTTCACTCTAGTTATGGATGAACTTAAAAGAGGGATTTAGGATAAGTTACCTTGGAGTATGGTTTTTGCAGATAGCATTGTTCTTATTGATGAGACTAGAGAAGGAGTTAATGATAAGTTGGAGCGATGGAGGCAGACTCTGGAATCTAGAGATTTTAGAGTGAGTAGATCGAAGACGAAGTACCTTCATTATTGTTTTAGTGGAAGGGTAGATGTGGGCGGAGAAGTCACCCTGGATAGGAGGCCGATACTCAAGGTCGATAAGTTTAAGTATCTAGGCTCGATCATTCAGCAAAATGGGGATATTGACGAAGATATTAACCAGCGAATAAAAATAGGCTGGCAAAAATGGAAGTATACCTCAGGTGTGCTGTGTGATAAGAGGGTGCCCCTTGGATTGAAAGGCAAAGTATATTGCATGGTAGTTAAACCGGCTGTTCTTTATGGATTGAAATGTTGGCCTCTAAAAAAGACGCAAGTTCAAAGGCTGACCGTAGCAGAGATGAAGATGATAAGGTAGATGTGTGGTTATACGAGGATAGATAGAATTAGGAATGGAGTTATTAGGGATTTAGTTAAAGTAGCTCCCATCGGAGATAAGATGAGAGAAACAAGACTCCGATGGTTTGGTCATGTGAAAAGGAGGAGTGTGGACGCTCCAGTGAAGAGATGTGAGAGGATCAACATCCTCAAAGGCAGAAGAGGGAGGGGACGACCAAAGAAGAGCTTGGACGAAGTGATTAGAGAGGACTTAAAAGTTGTCGGTTTGTCGAAGGACATGGCTCAGGATAGGAAGTTATGACGGGATAGGATTAAGACCGTAGATCGTGGAGAGTCGACCCCGTAGTTTTCTTTTGGTTGCTGTGGCTTAGTGCTGGTAGAGGGTTTTTTTCATATGTGGTATTTGTATGCAGGTTGTACTGTCTTCCGAGAAGAGTTCTCGTCTGTTTACAATTGGTCGTCCAGGTATATTACCTTCCTCCATTATATTGTCCTTTTACTTCATAACTTTAGCAACTGATCTTCTATTTATCTCGAGCATCCCTTGCTATAGAATCTTTCTTCTATAAAATGTTTTCCCATTAAATGTTTTCGCAAAATCTTTCTTATATAAAATATTTTCACAAAACTCTTTTCGTGGGTCTCTTGGAATCAGCCTCTCTACGGGTAGGAATGCCGGTAGAGGTAAGGTTGCCTACAGCTGGATCTCTCCAGACCCCACAAAAGTGGGACCTACACTGGGAGTTGTTGTTGTTGTTATGTATTCATTCCTCCAAATATCCCAGAACTAGTAGAATCAGAAATGGCTTTATTCCTGTTTTTTTTAATCTCTCTTGATTACATGGCTTATGATCATAGTTCCCCAATCCAAATCTGATTTCCTTACCCTCTACTATTCAAACGACACTAAGTATGCCACAAACAGCAAGTTCCCGAACAACCTTGACCCCTTCCTCGCTCTTTCTTCTCCTATGCCAACACGAATCCCACCGGCTTCCATGCCACATCGGTGGCTAGAAATGGCGTTGATGATACCATCTACGGCATCTTCATGTGTCGTAGGGACCAGAACAACACCAGATGTGGATCATGTGTATCAACAGCAGTTAGAGAGTGACCCCAGAGGATAAATTGCCCCAAACGCAAAGAAGGGATGCTTTGGTACAAGGAATGCATGCGAAGGTACTCTAACCAAACCCTAGTAGGCATATTGGACCAGACCCCGACCATTGTAGTGTCCAATCCATAGAACATTCTGCGGAACCAGAATGCGTTTGGTAACATAGTAGGGACTACGAAGAATGAGCTAGTGCTCCAAGCCAATGACCTGCACGCTGGTGAAAAATGCGCAATTTGGACACCGCAATTTCGCCTCCACCCCAAATAGAGACCATTAATTTAATTTCGGACTCTAATTTACCTATATGTTTTGTAGCAATTCTACCAACCTGAACCTACTATTTACATTTTATGCAACTTGTTGTTTATATATCTAGGCCACAATTGCCACGGATTATAATAACTCTAAGTATATGCCACACATTCGGCATCACAAATCCTACATTACACAAAATTTTCGCAGTTGCGTATTCCACAAATATATACAACTATATACAAGAGTTTCATATCCAACACTTTCCATAACACCCAAAATTACAATCCAACGCTTCCACATAAAAGCGTTAATCAACAACAGTTATCTAACATACATTAAGTCACCAGACCAATGTTCCACATTCAAGTATTCCAACTATTACAATTACGCATCCAACTAACCAAGCTAAGGGGTAAAACTATACATACCTAAACATATGATGACACCTGAGAGTTGTCGGCACGCGTGGGGTGGCCAAGGAGCGTCGAGAAGTTGTCAAATCGAGCGTTAAGCTCCAGAAGTTCAATCCTTTGCTCGTCCAGCTGCTTTCTAGTAGCTTCCAACTCCTTCCTAGTATTCCTCAACTCCTCTTCCGCCGAATGTAGACGAGCTTGGATCGTCTGGGGCTCATTTTGCATCGTATGCAATTGATCCTGGAGCTGGGTAACTAACGGGGAGGAGTATGCCGACGAAGTACTGTAGCTACTGTGCCTAGACTTGGCTAGTCTCTCAAACATGACAGGACCCTCTCCACCAAGTATGCATAGAGTACCCTTCTCGCTCCAGTCACCACAAGCTTTGAAGAAGAGGTAATCATCTGCTGATGAGCCCACTTGCACATTAGTATATGCTTTTAGTTGCTCATATTTTTCTTGCATCAGAAGGAAGAGAAAAAGTCAAATGAGTAGCTTCTGTATAGACTTCAATCGTCTAACTTGAAAACAAACTACTATTATGATGCTTATATAATCACTCTGTGTGTAAGTATCACACCAAATCCGCTGACCATTCTCATCAACCTTTGAATGAGTGGTAGCAAACAAAGTTGAAAAACACGTTGTCAAGTAATGTATTTCATATATCCATACCGATTTCATAGCCCACATTACAGTTGAGATTGACCCCTGGCTGTACCCTATCTTAGGCTTAAGCCCTTCTGTCCTATTCCTTCTGTTCCGCTCAGACCGCTTCTTGAACTCCTTATCAGTTTCCCTCTTGTACTTCAGTGATGCGCGAACATCATCCGTCATCCAAGTAATGATCTTATGAGGAGGTTCATTTGCGACCTTGTTCACCATATGTTTCAACCTTACGCGCACATTTTCTTGCCACTCTCTTCTGACTAGTGCCCCGCATTCTGGATCTCATGTGAATTGTTGTTGCACATAAAATTCCCCCCCCCAAAAAAAGCATTGGGTAAGCATATATACAAATATAAATGCGTGTATATATATAAATATGTGTGTGTCTATATATGTATGTGCGTGTTTGTGTATGTGTGTGTGTGTGTGTATATATACATATATATATATATCTATATATATATAATATATATATATATGTATGTATATATATATATATAATATATATCTATATATATATATCTATATATATATATATATATATATATATATATATATATATATATTTCTGGAAAGAAACTAGAGTTCCACCTAAAAATTGACACATTATCAATCTGGCTACTCAAAAAATCCTCCAAGCTAATAGCCTAAACCTAAAATGCCATCAAAAGAGGGGCAAAAACCAAGGTACATCAAGGAATCCAAACACTAACAAATCTATCAAACACCTTATCGATCTGCCTACTCAGAAAATCCTCCACCTCTAGGTTCCCCCCCTCTCTCGGCTAAGTCAAGTAAACAACCAAAATAGATAAACAAACAACCAAACCAAGTGCTCTCAAAAACAGCAAGAAGATGAGGACTTTTACAGTAACATAAACTAAATCGGATACTATTACATAAAAGTTGGTCTCCATTTGAAATGGGCAGCTCAATTTAGTCTCTAATTGTTGCCTTAGTTTCAGTCCACTTCATTTGGTCTCCACGCCAGTTACAATTGGAGTCTCTAATCCTTTTCGACCTCCAAATGTGGACTCCATTAGATACAAACACTTATCGTCACCAATTTTGGTTCTACTTACACACACACACACACATATATATATATAGACACACACACACACACACACACACACACACACACAGATATATATATGCATATATGTATGTGTGTGTGTGTATATATATACATACATACATACATACATACATACATAATATATATATATATATATATATAATATATATATATATATGCATATATGTATGTGTGTATACATATATATATCTTATATATATATATTATATATATACGATACGCGTACGTACGATACATATATATATATATATATCATATATATCTCATATATATAATCTATAAAAAAATTCATATATATAATATATTATCATATATTTATGTCATTATCTGCCTGCCTCACAACACAACAGACTAATATCATATTTGTGATCAGTATAGTACGTGAGTATACATATACCATTACATATACTCTGTATATGTGCATTTACAATGCCATCGGCCTGTGTGTGTGTATAATAAATATAGTATATCTTACCAAATAGTGGACTCCATATGCGAATAGATATATATATTATACAACCACTTACGTCACAGTTACATATATATGTATATGTATGTATATGCACATATACTATTATAGGTACAGGGAGATGGAGAGGCTACATGTATATAGGCGCACAGATATATTGTAATATATTAGGTATAGAGATAAGAGGATAGATATATAGAGGAGGATATATATATAGATATATAGATATAAGAGAGGGTACAGAGATATATGGACATAGGAATAGAGAAGATAGAGATATATGTACAGAGATAGAGGTACAGAGGGATGGGAAGATAGAGGAGAGAGTATGTAGGTACAGAGAGATAGATATAGAGGGACAGATATAGATAGTATAGATGAGTGAGGTGAGAGTATAGAGAGATAGAGAGATATATAGATAGATATATACATATATAGATAGAAGAGATAGAGAGATAGAGTAGATATAGAGAGATATGATACTACATAGGCTACATATATAGATAGAGATATAGTCGATAGAGAGAGAGATAGTACACACATATGTACATAGATAGAGACATACACAGACACATATATAGATATAGACACACACACACATACACATAGAGTACACAACCAGATGATATAGTATGGTGGAGTGTGTATAATTATACATATACAACAGTATACATACATACAAGATATATATATATATGTATGATAGAATATAGAGATATAGATATATATATTAGCAAGAGTAGAGATAGATATATATAA
>JAKOGI010000096.1:1111848-1119348 GCA_029747015.1 Carnegiea gigantea | reverse complement strand
GAGGAGCTTGAGTGGTGTTGCGAGAAGATTATGTTTTCGTACCATAAGCTCATAAAGCATATGTATGAATAGGTATGAGTACGCATGTATGTCAGTAATTATGTTTATGTTCATGTGTACGTGGAGGAGCTACTCTAAAAACTTTAAGCTTAAGTTTGGGACCCAGGGATGATGGCTTAGTATTCCACCTAGCATAACGTAAGCTATGTTAAGATGACTCAGGGATGGTGGTTTGAACCCCACCTGAAGTCTAAGTATGTGAGTTATGTCTCAGCATAGTATGATGTCTGTCCGGATAGGCGTATGTTGCCGCTCGAGTTTGGCCGACTCGGGATGGTGGTACCAAAGTACCTCTAAGAGTTTAGTCTCCTCACTTATGCGATCAAATTATTATGTATGTTTCTTTTAATAAATGATGATCTTACGCCAAGGGTATTTTCCTAATGTATAAGAAAGACAGCCGGCATTTCGCCATTTAAGTGTTTTAAGAAAAAGAAAGATTTTAAAGGCTATTAAGAGGCCAGTTTGAATAAGATTTGAAAATCTCATAAGGGTCATCAGAGGACCAATACGAAAGAGATTTTTTTTTTTAAAGAACATGAGCCTCAAGAGGCTAGTAAGGTGTTTTTGGGCAAAAGAAAGATTTGAATGAGATTTTAAGTAAAGTGTGGCTTTTATCCTTGTAATGCATCGAGCATTTAAGCTTTCAAATGTACATATCATATGAAAGAAAGTTCCTTGCATAATCCTTTTACTTGCTTATGGGCCTAAAAGCTTGTTAGTAAGGAAGTTTGGTCATTAAGGGCCTAAAAACGAGTTTGACTGGCTACTATGATGTTTATGGGTAATAATCCGTCCTTGGGAACTATGATTGCCTAATATGATAGTAATAAATAAATACGTGATATGTGACTATTAATGATATTATTACATGCAACAGTTTTGGTTTTAAGGAGACAGAGAATAGTCACTGAGCGTGTGGTTGCACATTCCATTACTCTTTCCTCTTTTTAACCTGGTTTTCACTATGACGGGAGGAAGTTAATTTACAAGTGCCAAGTCGGAGTCTATCCTTACTTGATAAGGTGTCACGTGTGCACATACAGAAGTAGATTTACGTGTTAAATGATGTAACATGACGTATTCCTAGTTTTATAATTTTACGTAATTACAACACTCTAGTTCATGGAATGCATATTATTTATAAGTCGCTCTATATAGCCATGTGAGCCAACCATCTTATTAGTCAGTTTTCTTTTTAACTGAAGTTGTCTATACTTTGGGATACAAACCCCCCAGTACTCCGATTGTGTAAACTGCTGAGTTGTATCTTTCATTCATTCTTTATTAATGAACTATATTGTTTAATGTACTCCGAGCGAATTGCTCATTGAGTTATAAACTCCGACGTGTAGCCGTTGAGCTTATTTTAGAGTTGTTTACGCTTCTGTTGATTACAAGGGTTTATTGTAAGGCTTTTATACTGGAAATGATGAGTTTTTAGGAAAAACTCTGTCTGTTTCGCCCCCAAAAATTAAGTAGGATTCGAGAAAAGCGCAATACTCCTGGCCATAGGGGTTGGGAGTGTTACAAGATGGTATTAGAGCAAGGCCCTGCAACTTGAGTCTTGCATTTCATATAGCCATTTAGGAACACCTTTATGATAATATGGCGCATGTCATGCTTTTGTCTGTAAATGTGTTTTAGGTATGATTGTTGGTGTGTTTGATTAATTATGTGTAACTTGAGTAAGATGATTAATTGAGAAAGTGAGCTATTTGTTAGAGTATGGACTAAATGACTTGCATTCTTGTGAGTAAGTTAAGTATTAGTTCGTTCAGTAATTGTTTTGTGCATGCATCCTTGATAATATAACTGAAAGTTTCAAGTGCACTTGGTTTGAATAACTGAGAATGTTTTAAGCCTAAGCTCATCCTTACCCCTTAAGTACGATTTGCTCCTCGGGCCCGATAATGGAGTGAGCAGACGCACTCAATGGTTGGCAGAGAAAGAGCTAGAAGCAGTTAAACGATCCTCCCTTTTTAAAACCTAAAGACTTTGAAAGTTAAGATCCTTCCTAAATAGTGAGCTAAGGTTTTTCCTTCACATTAAAGACCTTTTTAATGCATAGTTAGGCCTTACTGTTGCATCTGAAGACTTGCTTTACAAGGATGTTCATGCCTTGTTCTATGAGCATAAGCTTCGATGTGTAACTAGATGTATCGAATGCTTGCTTGTCAAGATGCATTCATTGCTTGATGTGTTTATGACCAGTTATGTGTTTTATGAATGAGTTATTGCATTTCTTGGTGTTTGCTTGACTTGAGTTGGGTTAGGCATGTGACTGGACTAGCCAGATGATTTAACCTTTGTAATTCATAGCATAGCGTGACCTTGGACTCGTCATTTGCATTCCTTGAATTCTATGATTCCATGTTACAGCTGAATGTAACGTCCCACATCGGTGGTTGAGGAGAATAAATCACCCTTTATAAGAGTGGGGATACCTCAACACATCGAGACGCCTTTTGATGAAAGGTCGCGTACCCGTTAGCTAAAGGACAAAACCATGCAGGGGCACCCTTCTAGTCCCCAAAGCGGGCAATACCTCGGTGTCGGGACTCCTGAGCTGTTACAGCTGGTATCAGAGTGGGTTCCCAGATCGATGTGCCAGTGGGGACGCTGGACTCCCTAAGGGGGAAAGGATGTAACGTCCCACATCAGTGGTTCAGGAGAACGAACCACCCTTTATAAGGGTGGGGATACCTCAACACATCGAGGTGCCTTTTGGTGAAAGGTCGTGTACCCATTAGCCAAAGGACAAAACCGTGCAGGGACACCCTTCTAGTCCCCAAAGCAGACAATACCTCGGTATCGGGACTACTGGGCTGTTACACTGAATAACCTCATACATGTATTTAAATGCATGATGAGGCGACCATAGAAACTTACATGTGCTTATTCTTGGCTTTGTGTTCTACATTAATCAGAGTGGCGCAGCAGAAGCGTGTAGGCCCATAACCCACATGCCTCAGTATTCGTCTAGGAGCATAACCCTATAGTCGTATGAACCTATGACTCAGGAGGCAATCAGTTTGAAGTAGGGACCTTAGGGAAAGTCTCTCCCCACCAAAAACCATCAATTTACATTCTTACCTTGGCATTTTCTTCTCAAGTTGTTCCTATCGACATGTAATGCTGGTTCATATTACATGTGATTCTTAATCCTTGGTGTGCTTTGTGCTGACTCCACGTGATGCCAATGTGATTTCGAATGCTACTTCAAGTTCCGTCATTGTCGATGTGGTTTAATGTGATGTGATAGCCTTCTAGTTAATTGATTTAACCTTAGATTGATCTAATGTCTTCATCTTTTAGAATGAACCTGATTAAGTTAACCCCTTTCATACAACTTTGACATGTCCTGTCTAAGTTGCTATGAATGAAAGGCCTAAAAGTTAGTTGAGAGTGTGTGTGAACATAGGAATGTCAGTTACATATGCTTTCCTTTTGTAAATTGCTTGCTATATGCATATTAGATGACTTCATATTGCTTATAATTCCTAGGCTTGAGAATGCTGAATTACTGATTCTATGCGATGCCATTGTGATTAAGTGGTGCTACGTGGTGCTATCTGATGTTCTTATTATTCTAATGTATTATAGGAATCTCTAGGATTCTTATTCTAATGTTCTTGTTATTCTAATGTATTATTCATGTTTTAGAACGAGACTACTCGCATATGACCTTGAGGTATCACTTCCCAATTGTCCCACCTTTAGATTTCAATTCATAACGATGGATGTATGTAGAGTTGTTGTTTACTAGGCGGATTGAGCCTAGATTATCGAAAGTCTATGTTCCTTTCCAAAACAAGCTTAATATAGCTTTCTATGCCAACTTATTCGCCCCTCTTCTCTACGTTTGCCCTTGACGCCTAAATAGAGTGAGTTGACGCTTGAAAAAAATTGGCGAGGAGGAGACGGGATACCATAAGCCTCTTTTTCAATTTGAATTACTTGTAAAACAAGCCTTTGGATTTTAGTGCGAGTTATGTAGATTGTATCACGTGTGTGCACATCTTAGCTACGACTGAACATAGCTTGGAATTTCATGGATGAAATTCTTTTAAGAGGGAAAGAATGTAACACCTGCATTCTTTATTTTTCGTTAAGCTGAGTGTTGCCTTTTTACGTTATAAAATCGTATTTTTAATAACTATACGAGTTAAATTATTATTGATGTGCTTATGTGAGCAATAATTTTATTAAAAAAGAATATTACTGTTGCTAATATTATTGTTATTATTAGTTTTGAAAATTCTTCCATGATTTTTAGTAAGCGTTAGTAAGGATTATTAACGGGTACTAAATTGAGTAGGAACACGAGTACGATTAGCTTGTTAGCCTTCAAATTAGTTTCGAGGTTTATTAAATCGAACCCTGACATATTTAGAAACGAATAATCGATGAAGGGTCGTATTATTGAGTTGGGTTAATAGTACGGGCTACGAATTAGACTAGCAGTGTAACTTGAACAAGCTTGAGACAAAAAAAAGATAAAAATAAAACAAAAAGGGGGGTCCAAAGCCCCCTTCTTTAGCAAAATCATGACAGGAGGTTCCCAACCCAACCCCCACGACAGCCACCAAAAAGAGAGAGGAAGAGAGAGATTGAGCGAGAGAGAGGGAGAAGGGGACTGGCCAAGCAGCAGCGCGACGGCGACAGGGCCACACCAGTGACCGCCGGTTTGCACAACAGCCACGACCCCGATGCCCCAAACTTAAGAACAGCGAGAGACAAATCGAGGGCAAGCGGTGAAGGGGCGCGATTCCAGCGACTGGGCGCGACTTCGCTGGCCAGGGTGGCCGGCACTAGCGACCCTAGCAACTGGGTGGCTGGCTCATGCGCAGGTAGTAAGAGAAGAGGCAGTAGGGTCAGGTTAGGGTTTGGATATCACAGTAACCAACACCAACACCACGCATACTTAGGACGCGAATTCAACTCGAAAATTTGCCCAATTAGCCAAGGAATTGGGTCCTTAACTTAGAGTCGAGGTGGGTGTTTCCCTCCTCCTAAATTATAGTAATTTCAAATGAATTAAACGATTTTAGGTAGTATATGTTTAGATCCTGATATTGTATCCGTAATGGGAAGGCTTAAAGTTGGATTGAAGTGAAAAATGGTGTTGAAACTATTATAGAGTTCATGCATGTGATTAATGCTCGATTTTACTAATCGGGTGATTTGAAGAATTGTGTAGCAACCCGGAATCGTGTTTAAATGTCGCTGCTTAATAAGTTTAATATGTTTAATTTCTATTGGTGGTTGATATCAAGCTACGGTTTTTATGAATTAATCGATTGAAACTATTGTGATATTGAATCGAACATGGTAGTTGCATGGTCTAAGGTGAAACTAATGAGCGATTTGAGGTTTTTGTGGTCAGTGTTGTGTGAGGAGGGGGCTTGAGTTGTAATTTACTGTGATCGTGTGGATTGCGAGGTCATGTGTGGCTTATTGGGCAGATTCTGCCAAGTTAAGTTATGAACTGTTATGAATGTGTTATGTGTGACCCCCTTCCCTCTTGAAATTGTTAAACGATGCGGTGTGAATGATTTGCGAACTTAGTAATCTTTAAAAGGTTTGTTAAAAGCATGTTTTCACCATTTTGAATGTTTCTAAGGTTCACCAATTGCCGATTGGTTTGTAAGATGTTTGTAGCCTGAGATGATCATAAATCGTCGAACTAATCAGTAATTGACACAACTGAATAGTCGATTGGTTTAGGAAGTTTTAAAGCGAACTAAAAGTGAGTTCAAAAATGTTTTCGGGCTTTGGCTTCTTTATGTCTCCTTCTTTGAGTTTAAAAAGGATTGAAACGAAGTGAAAAGGGGCAACTAAAGGAGTTTTATTACGAAACTTAGTTTCAGTTATATGCTAGCTAAGTACGTTAAGTTTCGAATGAGTTTCGAATTGCGAGTTAGCAAATTTATTACGATTTTAAAAGGTTTTCAAGTTGACAATGAAAGAACCATAACCAATAGTAGGGTTATGGGCTATTTTACTAGATAAGCATATATATGAATAAGTATAAGTACGCATATGTGTAAGTAATTATGTTCATTCTTATGTATACATGGAGGAGCTTGGGTGGTGTTGCGAGAAGATTATGTTTTCATACCATAAGCTCATAAAGCATATGTATGAATAGGTGTGAGTATGCATTTATGTAAGTAATTATGTTTATGTTTGTGTACATGGAGGAGCTGCTATGGAAACTTTAAGCTTAAGTCTGAGACTCAGGGATGATGGTTTAGTATCCCGCCTGGCATAACATAAGCTATGTTAAGATGACTCAGGGATGGTGGCTTAGTATCCCACCTGAAGTCTAAGTATGTAAGTTATGTCTTAGCATAGTATGATGTCTGGCCGCATAGGCGTATGTTACTGCTCAAGTTTGGCCGACTCAGAATGGCAGTACCAAAGTACCTCTAATAGTCTAATCTCCACACTTATTTGATCAAATTGTTATGCATGTTTCTTTCAATAAACGATGATCTTACGCCGACGGTATTTTCCTTATGAATAAGAAAAGCGGCTGACATTTCGCTATTTTAAGTATTTCAAAAAAAAGAAGTATTTTAAGGGCAATTAAGAGGCGGTTCGAATAAGATTTGAAAAGCGCATAAGGGACATTGGAGGACCAATACGAAAAAGATTTCTTTTTAAAAGAACATGAGCCTCAAGATGCTAAGCAAACTATTTCCGGGAAAAAGAAAGATTTGAATGAGATATATACATATAAATATATATACATGCATACATATATATATATATATGTATATAGACATATACATATACATACATATACACAAATGTATGCATGTGTGTGTGTGTGTGTGTGGGATTATAGAGAGATGAGAGAGAGAATAGAGAGAGATATATAGAGAGAGAGATATAGAGACACAGAGACAGAGAGAGCAGGCATACACACACCACACACACACCACACCACACACAGACACACACACACACACACACATATATATATAGATATATTATATAGATATAGAGAGAAGGAGATATAGAGAGATATAGATATATATATATTTATATATATATATAATCATCCACGCACGTAGGCTATGGGTAGGCATATATATAGAGAATCACACACACACACACACCACACCACACACCACACAAACAACACACACACATAGATGTCGAGCACAATAGAGATCGATAGAGAGAGACCCCCTCTCCCCCTATCCCCCCCTATATATATATATATAGATATATATTGATTATATATATTATACACACACATAAACATAGGCACATAAACACACATACATGAACGTACGCACGCACACACACACACACACACACACACACACACACACACACACACACACAAACACATACATATATATACATACATACATACATATATATATATATATATATATATATATATACACATACATACATACA
>JAKOGI010000096.1:962500-1111748 GCA_029747015.1 Carnegiea gigantea | reverse complement strand
ATACATGTTCATATATATTCATGTACATGTATACATATACATATATATATACATATACATATAAATACATGTATAAAGGATGTTAGGTTTTTGCTCGGGAGGGAAGGGGAAGCTACTGATGTATGAGCATGTTGCCAACAAAACCCTCGATTATTTTCTCTTTGGTATGATGTGTTTACTAGCTAATTTACTTGTTAGAATGACTTGACTACTAACTCAATTCAATAATTATCCAAGATAAATGGTGGTGCCTTCTTATGTGTAGATCCTAGAAAGCAAGGACAATAAAAATGTTACATTGCTTGAGCAATATCTACACGAAGACCCTCGTATGAGAATTATACATGCAGATTTGAAAGCAAGTAATGTTTTTCGTTGGATGCAGAGATGAAACCTATGATTTCAGACTTTGGCATGGCTACGTTTTCGACATAGATAAAATTGGAGATAAAACAAGAAGGATTGTTGGTACATAGGAAATGTAGTTTCAAAATTTAGCATTTCCTTTAACCAAATTTAAAAAAAAAAAAAGAAACTCCAAACTATGCTTATTGCTTGCTAGCTATATAATGTTGCGCTTTGCAGTGATTACATGTCCCCAAAGTACATTATGCCAAGGACAATTCTCCATTGAATCAGATGTACTCAGCTTTGGCATGCTAGTCTTAGAGATTATAAGTGGCAAGTGAAATAACAGTTTCCACAAATCAAGTCATAGTGAAAAAATAAAACTTGTAGCCATGGAAGCAATGGAATGGTGGCATTCCTCTTGAATTTGTACATCAACAGATAAGAGATCGACTCATGCTCGAGTGATATTATGTGTTCGTTCTCTGGACAATAGACCTACAATGGGTGTTGTAGTTCGAATGTTGGATTGTCACTCGGTTGCTCTTCCTATTCTTGAACGACCTGCTTTCATTATTGAGAATATATAAAGTGAAGCTAGCTAGGCTTTTCCAAGGACATTGCGTTAGGTATATGTCAGCAAGCAAGCCAATGTCATGCTATGTGAATGATACAGCCATTACCGCAGTAGAACCCAAATGGACTAATGGCCGAAGTGCCGAACAGTATATCAATCAAGGTGCAGATGGAGTTTGGATGGCTCTACATTAGCTAAAGTAGCAAGCATCTTGGTGGCTCAAGGTATTTTCGTCTGGTGGTTGTTGTTGAGTCATTGAAGTCTTCCATTAGTATTTTCGCTTTTCTTTTTGTTCTATAGTTTGTAACTACTAAGGAATTTAATGTGGTGTCGTGTGGAATTTTAGATTTTTACGTGATTGGGTGCTTTTAGGGGCAGTATTTTAAATTTTGAAAAGTGTCTTATTAAGGATTGTACCTTTGTTCGGTGGTCATATCTGTTTTAACGGACGTCCAGCCCTTACCTTCCGGAAAAAGGGTGCTTGAGTGTAAATGTGTACATAAGATTAAATATAATGTGGATAGCTTGGTTGAAGGGTACAAAACTTGGCTTGTAATATTGGATAATTGTCAAATTGAGGGGGAGGACTTCCATAAAACTTTTGGTTCGATCGCAAAAATGGTTATTATTAGTACTTTAGTAGCTATAGCATCAGTAAAAGGGTCGAGTCTGCACCAAATGGACATTTATAATGCTTTTCTAAATGGTGATCTTCAGGAGGATATTCACATTCCACACCACTCGACCCAATATTGTTTTTAAGCTCAAAAAGTCATTGTATAGTATGTGACAGGTGACCCGGCAATGGTTTTTTAAACCTGCCTTAGCACTGCGGCAATATGGCTTTCAATTGTCGCCTATAAATCATTCATTGTTTACCTTTGTAAGGGATAAAATCTTTCTCACTGTACTCATTTATGTTGATGATTTCGTACTTATAGGGAATGATCTTCAGTATTGTGCAGCCTTCAAAGATTACCTACATGAGTGTTATGAGCTAAAGGACTTGGACCCCTTAAAGTACTTCCTTGGTTTAGAGTAGCTCAGAGCCCTGCCGGCCTATTTCTATGCCAACAAAAATATACACTTGATTTTATATCAGAAACGGCTATGTTAGGATCAAAACCAAGCTTGTTTCCCCAACACAAGAGATCATGAGGGTTAAGGGGATCTAATTCCTAATCCTGAATGATATAGAAGCCATGTGGGTTAACTCATCTATCCCACAATCACTACACTTGACATCACCTATCCGATTCATATTTTGAATCAGTTTATGCATGACCCTCGGCAAGGCCATTAGGATGTTGCTATGTGCTTTCTGTGTTATCTTAAATCCCCCCGGGGTAGGGTATTGTCTTGACATCATCAAATGATCTTCACCTGCACGTTTACTGTGACTCTGATTGGGCAAGTTGTCTGATGACTTGGCGCTCTATCACTGGTTATTTTAACTCACTGGGTTATTCTTTTATCTCTTGAAAAATCAAAAAATAGCATACTGTGTCCCGTTCTTCTACAGAGGCTGAATATCATGCTATGGCTAATGCCACAAGTGAAGCTGTCTAGATTTGAAACTTGCTTCACTCCATCCATATTCCTATTCCTACTGCCCAAGTATATTGTGATAATCAAGTTGCTCTGCACATTGCAGTTAATCCAGTCTTTCATGAGTGTATCAAATATATTAAGATTTAGAATGGTTAGTTTCGTGGGAAATCGCTACACGATATGTCTCCGCCAAGGAACAACTCATTAATATGTTTACTAAGGCTTTAGATCAACGTCTGTTTCATCATCTGCTCAGCAAGTTGGGCATTTTAAATCTTTACGCTCTAACTTGAGGGGGAGTATTGGGATATTATTCAATTGTATATTCGGATATATTAGATTTTGTGTTTTGATATTATTCTAATTTCTGTTATTTTAGGAAGTTGTATATATTTAGAGTTTATTCTTGCATAAACAAGAAGATTGTAATCTAATGTTCTTTGCATATATATAACATACCATGACCCTTGGAGTAGCCATCAGAGAAAGTTTCTCCCAACACTTCCTCTTTACAATTATACATGTGATTGAGGAGTTTGCTCATCTCTAATGCCATTCCTATTGAATTCGCTTGACTTTAAGCCTGAACAACAAGAACAATGGCTTTATGCCTCTACTTCACCATTATATGTTCATTTTGATGGCCTGCAATTAGTAATTTGAATGGCCTTTTTAGAGCGTTCTCCAAGAGCATGGACAATTCTACCTACGGAAGCAACCATTGCCTCAACTATGAAAGCAATGTAATTTCTTTCCTCTCTATAATCGCCACCGAATTAGCCAATTCTCATCCACTACTACTAGGGCTTTCAGCACCACTTTTGACGGAGCTCCCAACAAGGCCTGTGGATCTTACTTTGGTAGGGGTGATATAAAGACGGATGTTTGCTGCGATTGCATTTCGCAAGTCACCCACAATCTCTCTGATCAGAATGACAAGTGTATTGAGACAGTTAGGATCGGTATTAGTTAAGTTGTTTGTTGACTCCCTTAGTGGCTAAAAAGGTTTTGATGAAATACAACATTAACTAAAGACTTGGATGTAAAATTGAGCAGTTGAAAAAGAGAATACAAAACCTAACCAATCTATTTATACCAAGAAATGTGTGGATGATTAAGGGAAAAATATATGTGTGATCTTGATTAACTGGAAAATCAATCAAGACAATTACTTAACTGATTCATAATTTGAATTTTGAATGTTAGGCATTCAAAATAAGAAACATACTACGATTATATCCTCACCCATGATCCTTGCTATGATGAGATTATATGATATGATATGAGTCAATAAGATAACATTATGTCTTGATACTAGAATGTTTTCTTGCCATATTTTTAGAAGATATTGTGCAACATCACATTAGCCCAAATCATGGCAAGGAAGGCAAGAAAACCAAAACAACATCAGTTGAGTAAAAATCAAAGGCCTGAAAAGCCATTTCAGCATACCCTAGGCAGAACTTCCATATTTGGTGGACGAGTGCTGAAGCTTATAAATAATAGCTAAGTTGAGGGAGAAAAATACACAGAAATGTAGTATAAAACTCAGCATTTTGAGCACATACTTTGAACTATTGTACTGAGTGTTATTTTGTGATCAAAAGTTGTGAGTGCATTGAAGATTCTTTATTAAGGAATGAACTCAGGAGTTGGTGTGAGGTCACAACTCTCCTATACTAAGATCAAGAAGTTGATTTAAGTACTTGGGATCTTTAGAGTGAGGTAACTCTGAGAGATTGTGAGAGTTTATCTTAATAAAAGAAGTAAAGTGTCCTAGAGTTAGATAACTCTAGGCGGGTACTTAACCCTGATTGAGGCTCAACCTCGTTAAAATATCATTGCCTATCATCTCTATTTAATTTTCGCATTTACATTTGATTTTGATTTAAAATTTTTGCAATTACCCTATTCACCCCCTCTAGGGTGATCTGAGCCTTCAATTGGTATCAGAGCTAGTCTCACACTTCTTTTGACTTAACAATCAAGTAGGTGACGATCATGACTTTTTTAGAAGATGTCAATTTGAAGGACGCTCTATTGTTAGACCTCCCTTATTTAAAGTAACAAACTTTTCTTATTGGAAAAATGCAATGTAAATTTTTATTGAATCTACTGATATGAAATTATGAGAAATTATGAACAATGGACTTGTTCTATTCCTAAGGTTAAAAATGGCAAGGGAGAATTCATTGATAAACTAAAAGATCAATATGCGAGTGCTGACTGGAATAAACTTACCAAGAATTCAAGAGCTAAGCATATTCTTTATTATGATTTAGATGCTAACGAATATAACTGTATTTCTACATGTGATACAGCTCAGCAGATTTGGAACAAATTGAATGTTACATATGAAGGGACAAGCCAAGTCCGTGAAACCAAAATGAATACGTTCATACATCAATATGAACTATTCAAAATGCAGTCAGATGAATCGATAAACGATATGTTTACTTGATTCACTGATATCACCAATAACCTAAGATTGCTTGGTAAGACTTACACAAATGAAGAAATGGCGATAAAGATTCTTTGATGCCTTCCAAAGAACAAATGGGGACTGAAAGTTACAGCAATCGAAGAAGCTCAAGATCTTAAGCAGTTAGATTTGGATGATCTTCTGGGAAAACTCTTGACAAATGAGATTCATCTCAAAGAAGACGAAGAAGAAAGCTCAAAGAAAGGAATAGCACTAAAAGCTATACAAGAAGATTGCACTTCTAAGAAAGAAGAATCCAACGAGAATGATGAAGAGACATTCTTATTGATCGTTCGAGGCCTTAACAAA
Organism: Carnegiea gigantea; assembly: GCA_029747015.1. Lineage (NCBI taxonomy): Eukaryota > Viridiplantae > Streptophyta > Magnoliopsida > Caryophyllales > Cactaceae > Carnegiea > Carnegiea gigantea. Next base: position 1,106,481 of record JAKOGI010000096.1, on the reverse strand, counting down.
ATCAGGCTAAAGAAAAAATTCATTCAAAAGCATCCACGTTAAAAAGAAATGAAAAATCATCCAAAAGTAAGTTTTTTCATGAAGACAATACTAATGTTAGTTCTTGTTATGGATGTGGCATGCCAAGACATTTTGTTGCAGGATTGTCCACTAATCCAAAAGATGGGAGAATCACAGAGATTTAAAAAGAAAGATAACAAGAGAGCAATGATCGCAGCTTAGAGTGATAGCGACACAAGTGACAGTGAAAGTGATGAAAAACACAATGCCAACATCTGTCTCACGGCTAGGGAAGTACAAGATGATCAAAGATCTGAGTAGGTAGATATATCAACTCTCTATGAATGCTCTAAAGAAGAATTAATTAATGCCTTAGTCAATTTCGCTAAGCTAGAACAAATATATCTATCTAAATATAAAGATCTTAAGAAAAATCTTCAAGAATTAAATCAAATGAATGTAGCTCTTGAAAAATTGAACAATGATCTTGATGATAAAGTTAGGAGCTCAGAAAATAAAAATATGGAATTGCAAGCCAAGTGTCATAAAGATCACAAAATAATCTTAAAATTCACACAAGGACAAGAAGATTTGGACAAGCTACTTTGTACCCAAAAAGCATCCTTTAACAAAGAGGGAATTGGGTATAATCACTCCAACAAAAAGAATACCTATAATAATTTCTTTATTAAGTCTACTCCATATAAAAAGGATGTTAAAACGTGTAATTATTATTCTAAAATGGCTCATATTGCATACTCATGTCCACTTAGAAAATTACCTTCAAAGTTTATTCAAATTTGGATTCCAAAGGGAACAAGACTACTTAATATAGTAGGCACTAATGGACCCAAATTTTTCAAAAGTGCTTTGAGAAATGTCTAAGTTTATTTCGTAAGAGTACTTGATTACTGAGCAACCAAAAAAAATTAAAAAAAGTAAAAACAAAATAATAATAAAATGAAGCTCTAACATTTGTATTTGTGCATAATATTTTTTTGTACACTAGACCTAGACTCTATTGTGCATGCTTGGACAAAATGATATGATTCTTTATCTATGAGAATTCACATGCTCTTTGTGTCTTCCTGAATAACTATTTTAAGAAAGGAAAAATATAATTTATCCTAGATTGTTTGCACTTTCATATGTCTTATAACCCCATGCTTTTGTCTTAAATTAATATACGAAGGGGGAGATAAATAATTTGAATGGTGGTATCTTTTCATATCTTCGAAATTTGGGTTATCCCATGTTCCCAAGATTCATATTATATGCTTAAATTATTTCTGCAAGGGGGAAAATATGCCACTAGTATATAAATTGTGTTATAATTATATTGGCATGAATTAAGGGGGAGATATAATAGCCAATGGTACTTATCTCTTGTTTCTATCCTCGATTTGCATGTTCTAATTATTACATCGAAGGGAGGAGAAAATAGTTTGATTACATATGATAAAGTATCATATAGTTCAATCACTTTTGAAAGGGGAAGACGTAAAGAGCTTTGAAATATTGACATTCTAATGTATTAATGTCTCCGAAGAATTATTGACATGTAACTTCATTTTTATGTTTATGAGTGTTATATTAATATGGAGTCATGCTATTAACCTATAATGACATTCTGCAACCCTTCTGATTGATGACAAAGGAGGAGAAACATCATGAGCTGATGTAAGTGTACACAACGATCAAGTTATGTATCTCCATATTCTTTCATACTGCATTAATTATATTGACCTTCTCCTTCTGATCTTACCTTTTTTATGAAATACAAAAAGGCAGAGAAAGATGAATTGGTAAGTTTAAATGGTAAGATCACTGTAAATATTTTAATTCTTCAAGTTAGATTTTGTCTTTCATCCAAAAGGAAGAAATTATTGACTCCCTTAGTAGCTAAATACAAAATTAACTAAAACCTTAGATGTAAAATTGAGAGGTTGAAAAAGGGAATACAATACTTAACCAATCTATTTGTACCGAGAAAATGTGTGGATGATTAAGAGAAAAATATGTGATCTTGATTAATTGGAAAATCAATGAAGGCAATTACTTCGCTGATTCATAATTTGAATTTCGAATGTTGGGCATTCAAAATAAGAAACATACTATGATTATGTCCTCACCCATGATACTTGCCATGATGAGATTGTATGATATTATATGAGTCAAATAAGGTAACATTATGTCTTGATTCTAGAATGTTTTCTTGCCATATCTTTAGAAGATATTGTGTAGCATCACATTAGCCCAAATCATGGCAAGGAAGGCAAGAAAATCAAAATAGCATCAGCTGAGCAGAAATCAAGGGCCTGAAATGCCATTTCAGTATACCCTGGACAGAACTTCCATATTTGGTGGAGTGCTGAAACTTATAAATAGTAGCTAAGTTGAGGGAGAAAAATACACAGAAAGGTAGCACAAAAATTAGCATTTTGAGCACATTGTTTGAACTATTATACTGAGTCTTATTTTGTGATCAAAAATTATTAGTGCATTGAGGATTCTTTATTAAGGAGTGAACCTAGAAGTTGATATGAGGTCACAACCCCCTATACTTAGATCAAGAGGTTGATTTACGTACTTGGGATCTCTAGAGTAAGGTAGCTCTGAGAGATTGTGAGAGTTCATCTTAATAAAAGAAGTAGAGTATTAAATCCTAGAGTTGGATAACTCTAAGTGAAGACTTAAGCCTAATTGAGGCCCAACCTCGTTAAAATATTGTTGCATATCATCTCTATTTAATTTCCACATTTACATTTGATTTTGATTTAAAATTTTTGCAATCACCCTATTCACCCCCCTCTAGGGTGATATGAATCTTCATTGTTGATCGTTGCATGGCAGCAAACTGCCCAATAGGGTACGAGGGTAATTTGCTAACCTATTCCCCGAGAGGGGGAAAAGTGTCTGACCACTAGCTATATAAGATGACCATTACAATTGAGGGGTTCATTAGCGAGGTTGCGTAGGGGAAATGGACCAGTCCTTATTTAGACACGACGGTTTTTGAAGTGCCAAGTACTGCTGAAAACATCTACACCCTTGTTCAATGTACTCCGAATATATCAGCCATGAACTGCAGCAATTGCTTGGGGAATTATACTCTTACCTTCCAGAGTGTTGCAATGATACCTAAGGAGGCGAGGTAACATGCTAATTGTTGGATTATGTACAATAATCAATCTTTCTTTGGAAGCAAACCGTGTGTTCATGCCTAGTTTTGTACATTTGTGTTTCACTATGTTATTGTCATTGTTTTTCATCTGAATGTATTAGTTGATAGTTTATCATTATGTCCAATGAATATGTATTCTCCATATCATGTCACATTATATGTGTGTATGGCCCTAAAAAAATTGTCCTTAAGCACAAAGTATATTCCCTCTTAAAGTCTGACTTTAAGCTTTTGAAGCATTTCTAATAATAGTAACACGTATTTCCATGTCAATATAATTAAATAGAATAATGATACCTATCTTGTTGCAAGCCACTTATCATGACATAGCCCAAATTAGTATATTATGTAGTTTTATAAGATCCAATTTTTAAATAGTTTTATGATTAGTTAGCAATCGTGATCCTTAATATCAATTACCCTGAAGAGTAAAGATAATACACTAGTCAGATTAATCATATCTGCAAAGACATATGATATTTGTAATTTTACATTGTGATAAATTATAATTAAAAAAGTGATTTTACATAATTTATAAGTGATAACATCTTTCCACTATTTAATTCTGCCATGTTTTTTCAATTTAATACTTGATAGTATATATAATCTTCAAACCAATACGTGACACCTAAGAAGTATTTGTAACAAGAAGCTGCTACTTGTATGTGTGATTAATTTACCTTATCGGATATGCTTGGTGGACTTCAAATATTAGTTATCCAAAGGAAAAAAAAAAAAAAAGAAATTCGAAGTCCAGGTATGCTTGATGTTTTCTTGTTTGCGATCTTTTGTTAATGTTTCCTAGGTGATTATTAGGAGTTTGCATCAGAGTATAAACATACTCTTAGGCCTACAACCATTAGTTTAAGTTTTTGGTTGAAATGGTTTTTGAACATGGTATTAGAGCATTTTTAAGTAAGAAGTCTCAAATTCAAATCTCAGCAGCCTCCATATTGATTTATTGTACAAGATAAGACATGCCTTTGTAGCATTCACAGTTTAAGTCCAAAGGGCATTCGCATGGAGGGGCGTGTCAGAGGATAAACATATTCTTGAACCATCAATAATTAGCTGAAACTTTTGATTGAAATGGTTCTTAAACAAGCATATTGGAGTATAAAAATAGGGTTTGTCCCACATTGACAACATGATTGAAAGGTTTGAGCATGTATACAGGGTTGTGAATTACTTCACTCATTAACAATTGGTTTTGGGTTGAAAACTCATTTGAATTTGTATACATGTCTACTTTATTGAAAGCCCAATTGATATAAAATTTAATATGATATCAGAGCAGATTGCTCAATCTTGATTTGTCACTATCCCCGTTTGATTAAAATTGTATGCAAGTGTTAGGCCTCGTTACTCTCCAACACGTGAGACGGCTTGTTGGAGTATGAAAGTGATGTTTGTCCCACATTGATAAAATTGAAGGATTTGAGCATGTCTACAAGCTTGTATATTACTCTACCCATTACCAATTGGTTTTGACATGGAAACTCATTTGAACTTGTATACATGACTATTTTATTGAAAACCCAATTAATATAAAATTTAACAGTTCGCAAAAAAAATTACGTTATTTTTGCAGTTGTTTTGCAATTATATGGTTTGTCGTACACTAATTTATTACGTTGATTATTTGTACTAGTCGTTGCTATTATATTAGGGACACTTCATTAATTCGCTTAACTACACAGGCATAAGGCCTCATATTCGAAAAGGATAATTTCTTCGAAGCATACAGGTCTAAACGTCTAATAGTAATTTTTCCAGCTAAGAATCTTAATTATCACGTTAATACGAACCTTTGACCTTATTCTATTATAAATGTGCTTGAAGAACTCGGCATCTCTAAAGCCATCTGCTCTTGAAGTTGACTTTTAGCGTGAACAATAGACACATCCAAGAATGGCTTTGGTGTCTTTTTTCAAACTCATCTTCTTCACCATTACATTCTCATCAAGTAGAGTTGTGCTTGGTTACGATATGTACTCCGGGGGTGCAATCCTTTGTATGGGCAATTCTACTGGTGGGAGCACCTACAAAAGTAATGTAGATCTGATTCTTTCCGAACTAGCCTCTGAATCTTCTCGTGCACATCCACCATTCATAGGCTTTTTCAATGGCTCTGCTGGCATAGCTCCAGACAAGGCTTATGGATCCTATCTTTGTCGAGGTGATCTCAGTATTCATCTATGCCACGGTTGTGTTTCAGAAGTTACGCGAGTTCTCTCCCAGAACAAAATCTATACTGATTGCTTTGGGTTCGGTGGATTTACGGATCAACCTTTAGATCATTGCTTGGTACACTATGCAAACTACTCGCGAGGATACATGAACGGCTCAGTGATGAGCTTCGGCAAGATAGGGGGAAAAGCGTCGAACTACCAGCAATATAATGAGACCTTGACAGCTACGATTGAGGGGCTCGTTAAAGAAGCCGCGTTGGGCAATTGGTCTAATCCTTATTTTGAGACGAGGGTAGTTCAAGTGGCGCGATCTAAAGAAAGAATCTACACCCTTGTTCAATGCACTTCGGATATATCCATGGTGAACTGCAGCAAGTGCTTGGGAGAATTATACTCTTTTCTTCCAGAGTGTTGCAATGGTACGCAAGGAGCACTGGTAATCCATGCTAATTGTTTGTTGAAGTACAACAATCAATCTTTCTTTGGAAACTCATGCCGCGGGTTCGTGCTTATTAGCTATTTACATGTTTATTTTGCCATTGTATTAGCTTTATGCCTTCTTTATGTCTGAATTTAACAAGCTAGTTGAAACTCATGACCTTGTCCTGTTATAATTTTTTTTGGGTAATTTTGTAGTGTTAGATTATGTGTGTTAAAATTAAAATCATTCAGATATCCCATTAATTTCAGATTAGTTGTTTTTGTGTGTCTATATATATATATATATATATATATATATATATATATATATATATATATATATATATATATATATATATATATATAAAATTACTATTTTTTTAAGCTTCCAAAACCTCCCACGTGGATATTCATATGGACAAATGTTCCAAAACAAATGTTTTGCAGAGGACAAACAGGACGAGAAAAAAAGAAAAGAAAAACTAATTTAAATTTGTAGCCCCATCAAACTAAGTACAGCTTCTTGTCTTGTGTATCCCTCCCCTCTATTTAAAGAAGCATTATTAAACTCTAAAGCATTAATTTTACTGTCTTTAAGTTTGAGGAACCATATTGTATAATGAATAATTCGGCGAGCATTTAAAAAAAAAATGAAGTGATCGTGGTGCACTCAATACTTGTACCATATCTATTAGGGCTGTGCAGGACTGGTACCCGGTTTATTTTCATGGAACCGGTCATAGTGTCAATTAGAATTAGATCCATGATTTTTGGGATTGATGCCGGAATCATTTGGGACCGGGTCCAGAATTGGGTACCCATTTTCTAATTTTGTTTTATTTCGTTTCATTTAAATTTTAGACTTATGGTTGTGACTTTGTAAGAAAACCAACACACCCAACAAGCTAACTAATTGATCATTCAAAATCGAATTTAATGGAGTGGCAGCTAGGCATCTACCTTGTATTGAACTCCATTTGATTAGCTAATAAATAGCATTTCATCTCATCCAAGCATAAAAAATATTATTTTCTCATAGTACATTAACAAAAAGATTTAGTCATATCATGACATATATTTCGCTATTGTACCCGTGTTGGTTACAGACTTACAGCTAGGTTTATATGATTCACACGTTTTTTTTAAAAGAACATAACTGATTGGATCAGCCAGCCGAGTAACGGGTCTAGTTCTGACTTCAAGTTTTCAGGCCCCAACTATTGATTCCAGGACTTTGGAACCAATCCTAGACCCAATTCAACTAGGTCTAGATATGGACTCAGCGGGATCCAAACCTATTCCAAATCCAAAATCGAGTAATCGATTTTTTTGTTCAGCTCTACTATCTACCTAATTCATTTTGGGATCTTATAAAGAATAAAAATTAAAGATGCTCTCATATTTTAAATTATTTTATGACATATTGGTCGAACTTTGCCATTTTAAAGTGAAAAAGGTACAAGAATCCAGATCTCAATTACCAACAAGTAGTTATCCTCTTTACAACACAATGTCATTTGCATTTCTAGACTTCAAGATGCTTCACAGTAGGAATGAGAATTTGTGTTTCAGTTTTGGATTGGTAGAGGCTTTCAACCTCATTAAGCTTTTGGTACCATCGTGATATACGTCTGGTAGGAGACATTAGCTCTGTTTGGCAAATAGTTGTTAGCTATTAGCTGTTTGTATTAGCAGGTAGCTGTTAGCTGTTTGAGTTAACTATTTATATTAACTGTTTGAATTAGCTATTTGTTGAAAAACTGTTTGATAAAATTAACTATTTTTGATAAAGTTGTGAGATAAAAAACTAATTCTTCAAAAAGTTCTTCCAAGAAGCTCATAGAATTAACTTTTTTAAATTAGTTTTTTAGACCTAAAAAACTCTTCTAAAAAACTCCCAAATTAGCATTTTAACTTAATCAAACAACTAATTTTGGTTAAAAAAGTTCTTTTTGACCAAAAAGTTATTTGCCAAACACCTCCATTGTCGGTGGGAGCTAGCCATTGGTGCTTCAGTACTAATTAAATTGACTTGATCCCTCTCCTATTGAAAAACTTGGGATAAATTGGAGCAAATACACGGCTCTCTCAATGTGTGTCTTGGGTTCTCTCTCTTTTTCTCATTTTTTTTCATGCTAATTACATGGGTTTATATACAAGACAAAGCCCTAATCCTAGATGCTTGGGAAAGAAATTACACATAGGAAATAAAATATAACAAATATATAATGATAATATCCAATTCCTAACACTTCCCTTCAAGTTGGAGCATGCAAATTTACCATGCCCAACTTACTTTTGAGGTATTGAAGCCATCTCCTTCCTAGTGCCTTTGTGGAGATATTAGCAAATTGATTCTGAGAAGCCACATGCATGAGAGTAAGTAACCCAGCCACAAGTTTCATGAATAAAGTGGCAATCAAACTTAATGTGTTTGGTCCTTTCATGAAATATTAGGTTCTTGGCAATATGTAATGCTGCCTGGCTATCACATAAAAGCTTTGTGGGTTGTTCATGAAAAATGCCCAAGTAAGCTAGAAAACTGCATATCCATATCAGTTTACTGGTAGCCATAGCCATAGCCGTATATTTAGCTTCCACTAAAGATCTAGACACTGTTGTCTACTTCTTGGTCTTCTAAGAGAAAGGAGATCCCCTGAGAGTGGTAACATACCTGGTCAACAATCTTTTAGAAAGCGGGCATGCTCCATGGTTAGAATCACAAAGCCCGTAAAGTTGTAGATTGTTCTTAGCAGGAAAGAAAATTCCTTCTCTTACACTATCCTTAAGGCAGCGGGGAACTTGATGTGATGCCTCCATGTGATCTTCCTTTGGGGACTGCATGAATTAAAACAAGATGTGGTACCACATAAGTCATTTCTGGCCTCGTAATGGTGAGATAAATGAGTCTTCCACCAATCTACGATATCTAGTAGCAACATTCAAGAGCCTTCCAGTAGCCAAGACTAATTTGTGATTCTCTTCAATAGGAAAATCAACTGGTGTTGCCTCTTATAGTCTACATTCATCCACAATTTCTAAGGCATAGTTCCGTTGACACACAAACATTCACTCGGCTCCTCTAGCCACTTCAATACCAAAAAAATATTTGAAGACCCCTGGGTCCTTGATGCTAAAACAGGCATGAAGATATTTTTAAACACTTTGGAAGCATGAGCATTATTGTTGGCAAGTATAATGTCATCCACATAACCAATAATGTCATGAATATGTCCCCTTTGCAATAAACAAACAATAAATAGTCTTCATAAGACCCAACAAACCCATACTCATATAGCTTTGAAGATAGTTTTGCAAAATCACTATTTGCGTGCTTGGCGAAGTCTGTATAGCTACTTCTTTAGGCAGCATACTTTGTTTGGACTGGATGATGAAAAACTAGGGGGCATCTTCATAAAAACTTCTTCTTCCAGATCTCCATGCAGGAATGTATTGTTCACATCCATCTAGTGCAGTTCTCATCCCTTTGTAACTGCAACTAAGAAGACACACCTCACACTTATGATTTCGGCAATAGGTGCAATGGTTTCATTGTGATCGAATCCTTCAACTTGATAATCTCCATGGATTAACAACTATATCGTGCCTTATATTGTTGTATTCTACCATCAAAATTGCTTCACCCACTAAACCCACTTACAACTAATGGGTTTCTCGCCGCGAGGTAGGCCTTCTATGATCCATGTCTTGTTCTCTTTCAATGCACGAATCTGTTTGGCCATGGTTTTTCACTAAAGGGGGTCTTTAACTAGTTCTTGAAAATGCTTAAGCTCTACCACCTTTGTTAAAGCAACTAGAAAATTTTTATGAGATGCAGTAAATTTTTCACATGATAGTTGCTATAGGATAGTGCGTACCTAGGGATATCTTTTGGGGCGAAGTAGCAATGGGGAAATCACTGGTTGGGTCATTGGACTGAGCACTATAGTATAAATAGTCATCGAAACAAGCTGGACGCTTGCTGGGCCGAATTGGTCTGTGCGCTTAATGGGTTAACTTCGATTTGCTCTGCTCACCAACAGCCTCCCTCTGGGCATTCGGACAACCAGGTCCGAACATTAGACATTCGAGTCAGGATTCGGGTTTGACTAGAGTGTCTGATTTATAATCAGAACTTAATCTGGGTATGAAATTTTTGTCTGCATGTCTGATTTCACCGAATCCAAATCAATCCGAAGCCCTGTTTTTGTCAGCCCTAGTTACTCCCAAATCTATAGACTTAGGTCATCATACTTAATAATTTGTTTTAGTAAAAAATTTATCTCTTATTTTTATGGTTGCTTGCCCAAAAGAGGGGAAAAAAATAGCTTCCCTCTCCCAGAGGATCTATTTGTTTTAGCGTTTAGAATTAGTAGTTAGCAGTAGTTTACTAACAATTACCCGCTTGTACTAGCGGTTACGAATAAGGGTTAATGGTTACCAACATTGACACACAGTTTGTAACAATTACGAATAGCGTTTGGAAATAGCAAATAGCGGTTAGTCAGTGTCTACTAGTGATTAGGATTGGCGATTAGCAGTATTTGAGAGCAGTTGGAAGCAGCTAATAGTTGTCAAACGCTTTCTAAACATTGAAACAAACATGCCCTATATGTTCTATGTGATTGGATGTATTAATCCAACTCTATGATATAAGCATTGTGAAAGAGATTGCGTATATGATTATCTTCGCAAAGGAATGAAAACGCATTGCATCAACCAGAGATTCCATTCACGACTGTTACTCAAAGCTTGTCACTCGTGTGGAATTAATTGACATATCCATGCAAACATCAACAAAGTCCCAAATAACAAGTACTATAAATTCAGAAGAAATTATTAAGATTTTAAACATATAAGTTTCATTTTCAAGCAGGCAAAGTAAATAACATGCAGATTGCTACTATAAGCCCAAACGTCAAAATGTCTCCATCTCGTATTATCATTCCTGCTGTCGAGGCGCCTGCGAATGATGAATTAGGAGCACATCAGCTCTAACATAATAATAAATTACGAGTAATTTTTATCATTAATACTTTAGTTTTAATCAGTTCCCTTAATCGAGAGTAATTATATGTGTTATTAATCCCTGACAAAACCATTCACATTTTAGAAATCAAATCCTAATTATCCATTTATCAATTTTTACCTAATTGCTTGGGAAACAATTGCGTTGTTGTTATTTCTTCAATCATTATCTTACCCTGGTAATTTGCAACACGAATTACTGTCATTTGCATGTTTTTTTTTTTTTTTGGGGGGGGGGTGACGACAGAATACATGATGTTTTACACTTTATACCAACATCCTAATTCTGTATAAATATATATATATATATATATATATATATATATATATATATATGTGTGTGTGTGTGTGTGTGTATGAGCATTAGGGCAAATGGATATTGTAGAGTGCTAGTTAATTAGTTACCTATTCTGGGAGGTGGTGGTGGTGGTGGAACGGAACTACCAGGTTGCACTGGAGGTGAAACTTGGAGGGGGTCACTCCCCAATACAAAAGGTTGAGCACTGTATCCAGTCTGGCAACTGGGGTAGTGAAACTGCACCGATTGTTTATTAGTCCCACAACATCCGGCCATGGATCTGAACGCTGCTCGTAGACATCTCTCACATCGGCTACCTAGAATATCAGGGGTGCATTGCACATAGCAGTACACCTTGCCACCTTGTACTAATCCAGTTACATTGCCCTCTCCTATAGCATAGCCTCTCTTACTCTGATTATAAGCCGCTTCCTCTATCAAACCATCGATTGTTGTCGCCACCACTTCACTGTACTGCAATGGATCAGAGACATTTGCCTGACTGAGATGCCAGACGCTAAAGCTTTCATCATCTTCAAAAGAGAATATTGTCCGAGGTGAGTATCGAAGCATGCACTCTTGATGCCAGAAAATCGCTTCCTTCTGGACAGGGCATTGTGTTACAATTCTTAAGGCTGATAGTTGAATGCATTGATGGCACTCTTGTAGATTGAGGTCGCTTCTGCAATTATAGATCATGTTCACATTTTCCATCCCTGTATCAACTGAACGGTTGCCAAACAGAGAATGGGACGCATGGCCTGCGGCGTATTCAAGGAGGGTTTTGAGATTGTTTTGGTAGGTGCTATTCGCAGTGTAATTACCTAACCCTTCTACACAAAGCGAATCGAACACATGAAATTGCGAGGAAACTGAAGCCGGGGCGATGATCAGAGGAAGTAAGAAGGATAGGAGAATAAGGATCATTTTCATAGTGTGTTATTGCTTGTTAAAATTTTGAGAGTACTCTTTCTTTCTTTTTTTAAAGCTTGTTTTGCTATCTTTATGAGGCGGCCATTTTCATAGCTAGCTAAACGGGCCAAAAAGCCATGCACGTCTTTGGCAATAGTTAACTTTGTCCAATCCCATGGGTTAGACTTAGTCTAACTGTATTTAATAAGTGATACCAATTAATATTACAAGTGCCAGTGATAAAAGCATAGTTGACCTCATAAACAAATGCGAGTTGGACAGCTATGGCAGGTGACCTTGCCAACGACGGTATTTTGCATAGCAAAGCATATTATATACCTGAGAGTATATACTTCTAGAAGTTACGTAAGTAAAATATATCTTAATAACTACTCATATGACAAACACACCATATATAAGAGTACATGCTCTCGAAAATATGTAATAATTTGTCATTTGCACAGTGGGAATGAGACTTGTCAACCAAAAAAAAAAAAAAACAAACAAATAAATGGAAGAGAGAGGGTAGCAAAGTAAAAGCTATGTACTGGTTCATGCGCTCGGGGGTGCAGTAGAGGGTTGCCCGCTCTTCAGAGGGAGGAAATTGTTGTTAAGAATAAGGGTTTGTTTTTTTTTGTGGGTAAATTTAGATGAATAAAAGGGTGAAATGAGTTAAAGTGAGTTGAGGTGGGTTGAGATGGGTTGAAGTAGGTTGAAGTGGATTGAGTTTTTTTTATATGATAAATTAAACTTGATTAAAATAGTAAAAGTGAGTTGAAGTAGGTTAAAGTAGGTTGAAGTGAGTTGAGATTGGTATCTTAAAATTTACCAATGAAAAAAATAGGGCATAAGTGTTGTTGTGGTCATATCTAGCAAGTTGGTACTCAGAAAATTATATGTGATTCTTCTAATGATTAATTAGAAAATTAGAGTCGACTTGTTCTGTTGTACTTGAGTCCAAAAAAGTACACCAAGAAAAGGCCAGGGAGAATGAACAAGAGTGTTCGTGTGAGGGGACAAGCGCTAGGACTTATACTATTAGCGGGGTGTTGGTAAATGTCTTCATCAACAAAGTCAAATTTTTTTGTTTTTTTTTTCCATTTAAAATTTTAAATCAATATATTTTATGGTTTAGGGTGTCTTTGGTAGGAGGGTAAATCATTTTCCTAGAAAATAATTTTCTCATTTTACGCTGTTTGGTAAAAGGCGGAGGAAAAAATCATTTTACCCCGCAGGAAGGAAATTGTTTTCCTTTGAAAAAGTAGGGAAAATCATTTTTCAGCTCTCTGCTATTTTAGTTTCATACCCGATTTTCGTTCTCTTTCTTTGCTTCTACTTTATCTCATTCTCTACTTCCCCTTACCTCTCGCATTTTCAGAATAGTCATGACTTAGGGTTGAGTTTGCTCTCTCTCCCTCTCCCTCTCTCTCTCTATGAACCCCCTTTTTTTTCTCCCCTTCTTTGGCTAAGGAAAAAAAATATTATTATGACTTTGTAAGGCCTGTTTAATGACTAAGTTGACTGATTATCTATTAACTTACCCTATTAGTAGCAAACAATTGGAAATGATTGTCTTGCAAATAGTTTCTCATTCTACCAACTAGTAGAAAATGAAGTGCAAAGAAAATAATTTTCACTCCTACCACCAAACAGCAGAAAATGTAGGTGGAAAATTATTTTTTTTGAAAAAATATTTTCCACGAAAAATGATTTTTCAAAAAAATGATTTTCCCCCATACCAAACACACCCTCAATGGAAATTGCTGTTAATAATTTTCTTAAATTAATTTTTAAGTTCGGAGAATTTCTTGGTGACGACATTCTCAATCCATTATATTGGTCACATTCTCTAACAAAAATTTAAGACAATTCAAGATATCAATCTTATTGAATTTTTTTTATAGCTACAAATTCATGTCTTTTTGATAGTTGTACACAATTTACATATATTTACACCAGTACATCATTGTATATGGATAGGAATCACAGATGGGAGTGTTTTCAGAGATTTTCTCGTGAAGCGATATTGGGTAAACAAAATGATCATGTAACTTGGCAAGTGTATTTACTCCCAGGTATTTGATATAAACTTTGTTACATTACTTGGATTGGTGTTCATGGTCAACCTCGCTTTCGTTCACTTGTATGCTTAGTTGCTGGCCCATTAGGCAATTATGTTATCAGATGGATTACTTGTAGGAATTTAGACTTTGCGCTTATGACAAATTATGTTATCACTATAAGTTGATTTAATTTTCATTTTAAGTAAGATTTTAAATTGAATAGTAATCTTATCAGTAAAAATTTTGTTAATGGAAAAGCTTTACCCTATAAGACCAATAATAACTTGATTTTAGTTAAATGAAATATCAAAGATAAGAATTCTTATAACTATCATAGTGCGATAAAAAATGTAACAAATGACAATACGATAAAGAACGTAACTTTTCAGAGGCGATCTGGAATGATAAATATTGGCTTCATTTCTATATCAGGTGACTTTGAATGATAAATAGCTAACATGGCAATGAGTAATTAGTGACTGTCACACTGGCAATTTAGAATTGAAAATCATTTGATACAAAGATGAAGAAAGTGAAAATCAATCATGGTGAGTGAATAGTTGCTGGCCATGCACGGTGAATCAAGCAAGGAAGGACGGGGATGGAGGAAAGATGAACTGGGCGGTATCATAACGTAACTGGCAGCTAGGGAGGAGAACCATGGTCCACTGAGCCAGACCACCACAGCAGGTGGGAATCAAACCTAAGGCCGTTCTCAAGCAATCCTCGCACTCTTTGCCTGTTATATCATGCGTGCACAATACCATCCCGTACAACCCTTCGAAGACGGTGAAATTCGCATGCCCGGTCGCAAACCGCAGGTTATTCTTAGGTGAGACAGCCTCAGCTATAAGCCCCTGCATGGTGCGGTTCAGCAGCGTGGGGAAAACTTGGGGTTGGGAGACGTTGAAGAACGTGTCGAAGGCTGAGGTCCATGGTTCGATCTCCTCAGTAGAGAAGATCGAACGGTTGGTGTAGCGGAACATGCACTCATCGTACCATTGAATCGCTTCTTTCTTGTTGGCGCAATTGACGAGGAGATCATTCGCTGAGGTGCTGATGCACTTGTGGCAGGACTCGGGGGAGAGGTCAGGCCGGCAGAGGTAAAGCCCGTTGACCTGGTCCCGACCCGAGCCCGCGGAGAAGGTGGAGAACTTGGAGGTGGATGAGAGAGAGGTGAGGTTGGAGAAAAGAAAGACAATGTTTTTGCTGTATGTGCTATTGCTCGCAACATTATCGCTCTTCAGACATACCCCTTTCCTGAAGTGGAGCTGGAGCTCTTTATGTTGGGAGCTTACAAATTGAATGAATGAGAGGAGAGAGAAAATTATGAGTTGCTTCTTCATTTTTTTGCTTTCTGTTTGCCGGGGTTGATGAGAGTACTTGATGATGACCGAATGATCTCTTAAAAAGCCATCCACTTGGTTAATATGTTTAAATGCTGTGTACCTTCTTCCTTTTGTTTTTTGGATCGTGATCTCCCAAGTCGCCCTAGATGCAGTCATACATGGACAATGTCAGCGCGTCATATGGCTGCACGACGGTTCTTATTCGGACTTAATTAAAATCAACAAAATTTCAATTGCTGTAGTCAATTATTAGTTTTACAATTTTAATTATTATTGACTATATTTACAAGTACAAGTGGGGAATTGTTGTATGTAAATGGTATATATTAGCTCCTTTATTTTTCCATCTCTTTTTGTCCTCCATTGGTGGTTTTGGGAGTTGGAGTAGGGTTTATGTTTACCTTCCTACTATTGGAGTAAAATTCGGTTTGATGGAAACGTATCTCAATTTGTCATAGACAAACTCAGTATCAAATTAATCGAGACTTCTAAGCAGGTGCAATTACTCTTTTTCTAAAAACTCTATTTGCCCCCACGTGCAACAGAGTTACCTGAATAGGTATTTGGGATACAAAGAAGTCTCTCCTATCTGCGTATTACACTTATGAAAATAGGTCTCTAAGTGTCCAAGATATGACAGAAATTCTACGGTTTATGATGATAGTATAATTCTCTTGATCATGCCTATCAAAGCATTACCATTCACATACCACCATGCCACATATTTATAGAGATATTCACACCTCTTTATGAAAGGATAGCATCTTTTCACAAATATCATTTCAAAAGGGACATATCTCTTTATAAACACATATTTTTCATTAAAAGGCACCCTTTCATTAAAGGGTATAAGTTAGTTAATCATCTAAACTAACTTGTACCTCTTCATAGATAATTAATCAAATTAATTATTTACAAAAAGGTGCATTGTAATAATTAATTATCAAGATAATTAATTGTTATTTAGACATAACTCAAAAATATATTTCCATAACCATTTTTATAGAAACAATTGTCTTATGAAATTTCCACCTAATGGAAATTACTCCAACACCTACTTTGGGCCTAGTGAATAACATTGGGTTTGGTTTTAGTGGGGTTCTACGGTGAGGGCAAACACCACAAACATGCACATGTAACCTGCCTGTCCAGTTTGAGTCAAGCTTGGCTAGGCGAGGTGTGGTTGTGGGCCTCTGCTAATTTTTTTGGAGAAAATTTCTTTTATAATTTTTTCCATTGGTTGCAGATTTTTCTCCCATCATTTTCTTCTTAACGACTAGTTGGCCTGATTTTAGCAGAAAGAGTGATGATCCTGATTTTTAGCTAGAAATACACTCTGCACCACAAATGCTCATTCTTTTTCTCACCTTCAGTAGCTCCACTCACAGCATAGATAGCCTCCTCTCATGCCCCTTCAAAGCATGTACACCAAGCATTTCCTCTCTTCTCTTCTCTTTCTCTCCTTCCTACTGTTCTCTTTTCTGTGCTGGGCAATTACAATCATGTGTATTCCTAGCTCACGAGTGCACGCGTTCAGCAAACTAGCTGTGTAAGCCTTGCGGAGTGAATGACTATTTTCGATTTGAAACGAGGTCGAGTGAAATCGCTTTCAAGGCATTGCCACTCTCACGGCACAGCTCTAGTTCTCATTCCCTTGTCATTGATTTAGACCTATTTTTCCTACATATGACATAATTCAGATCTACCTTACCCAAAAAAATATCATATGTGTAGTTTTATAATTATGAGAAATTATAGATTAAAAAATGATTTTACACAATCGATGAACGGTATAACCCTTTCACTATATAATAATACCATTTTTTAAATTTGATGCATGACAATATATTTTCTAAACGAAGACGACATTTGAAAAGTGCGTTATAGCAAGAACTTTATCATTTTATTAATTTTAAATTTTTAATTATCATTTCCAATGTCATGCACTAACAGTAGGAATGTAGTTATATATCTCATAACATGATATGTATAAAGTTCTTTTAAAACACCCCCCAAAAAAAAAAAAACTCTCCACTTGATTAATTGAAATAACCTTATTGACCTGATTGTTAGCAGAAAAAGTGGCAATCCTGGTTTTTAGCCAAGAATACACTCTACACCACAAATGCTCCTTCTTTTTCTCATTTCCAGCAGCTCCACTCACAGCATAAATAGCCTCCTTTCATGCACCGCCAAAGCACGCCAAGCATCTCCTTTCTTCTCTTCTCTTTCTCTCCTTCCTACTGTTCTCTTCTCTGTTCTGGGCAATTACAGTCTTATGTATTCCAAGCTTTTGGTCGCGAGTGCATGCGTTCAACAAACTATGTAAACTTTGGAGAGCGAATTGTTGTTTTCGATTTACATCAAGGTCGAGCCGAAATTGCTTTCACGGCAGTGGTACTCCCACGGCATAGCTCTGATTCCCATTCCCCTATCATTGATTTACACCTATCTTTCCTACATATGACACACAGCTCAGATCTACCTTACCAACAAAAAAAATATCATATGTGTAGTTTTATAATTATGAGAAATTATAGATAAAAAAATGATTTTACAGAATCGATTAACGGTATATATAACCCATTCACTATACAATAATACCATTTTTTTAATTTAATGTATGACAATGTATCTTCTAAACAAAGACGACATTTAAAAAACTGCGCTATGGCAAGAACTTTATCATTTTATTAATTTCAAATTTTTTATTATCATTTTCAATGTCATGCACTAACATTAGGAATGTAGTTATATATCTCATAACATGATATGTATAAAGTTCATTTAAAACACCAAAAAAAAAAAAAAAAACTCTCCACTTGATTAATTGAAATAACCTTATTAACCTAATCATTAATAGAAAGAGTGATGATCCTACTTTTTAGCCTGAAATACACTCTACACCACAAATGCTCCTTTTTCTCACCTCCAGCAGCTCCACTCACAGCATGAATAGCCTCCTCTTATGCGCCTTCAAAGCACACCAAGCATCTCCTCTCTTCTCTTGTCTTTCTCTCCTTCCTACTATTCTCTTGTCTGTTTTGGACAATTACAGTCTTTGTATGTTCCAAGCTTCTAGCCGCAAGTGCACGCGTTTAGCAAACTAGCTGTGTAAACCTTGGGGAGCGAATGACTGTTTTCGATTTGCACCGAGGTCAGGCCGAAATCGATTTCAAGGCAGTGGTACTCCCATGGTGCAACTTCGGTTCCCATTCCCCTACTATTGGTTCACACCTATTTTTCCTACATATGACACACAGCTCAGATCTACCTTACCCACAAAAAAATATCATATGTGTAGTTTTATAATTACGAGAAATTATTGATAAAAAAATGATTTTACACAATCGATGAATGGTATAACCCTTTTCACTAGATAATAACACCATTTTTTTATTTTAATGTATGGCAATATATTTTCTAAACAAAGACGCCATTTAAAAAGTGCGTTATAGCAAGAACTTTATCATTTCATTAATTTCAAATTTTTTATTATCATTTTCAATGCCATGCACTAACATTCAGAATGTAGTTATATATCTCATAACATGATATGTATAAAGTTCATTTAAAACACACAAAAAAAAAAAAAAAACACTCTCCACTTGATTAATTGAAATAACCTTATTGATCTGATTTATAGCAGAAAGAGTGACGATCCTGGTTTTTAGTCAGGAATACACTCTGCGCCACAAAATGCACCTTCTTTTTCTCACCTCCAACTGCTCCATTCACAGCATAAATAGCATCCTCGATCTCGTGCACCTTCAAAGCACACCAAGCATCTCCTCTCTTCTCTTCTCTTTCTCTCATTCCTACTGTTCTCTTCTTTGTTCTGGGCAATTATAGTCTTGTATATTCCAACCTTCAAAGAGTGACGATCCTGATTTTTAGCCAGGAATACACTTTGCACCACAAATGCTCCTTCTTTTTCTCACTTCCAGCTGCTCCACTCACAGCGTGCATATATAGCATCCTCTCATGCACCTTCAAAGCACACCAAGCATCTCCTCTCTTCTCTTCTCTTTCTCTCCTTCCTACTGTTCTCTTCTTTGTTCTGGGCAATTATAGTCTTGTGTATTCCCAACCTCTGGCCACGAGTGCACGCATTCAGCAAACTAGCTATTTAAACCTAGGGGAGTGAATGACTATTTTCGATTTGCACCGAGGTCGAGCTGAAATTGCTTTTAAGGGAATGGTACTCCCATGGCACAACTCTCATTCTCATTCCCCTATCATTGATTTACACATATTTTTCCTACATATGACACGCAGCTGAGATCTACGTTACCAACAAAAAAAATATCATATGTGTACTTTTATAATTATGAGAAATTATAGATAAAAAATAATTTTACACAGTTGATGAACGGTATAAGCCTTTTAGTATATAATAGTACCATTTTTTTAATTTAATGTATGACAATATATTTTCTAAATAAAGACGACATTTAAAAAGTGTGTTATAGCAAGAACTTTGTCATTGTATTAATTTTAAATTTTTTATTATCATTTTCAATGCCATGCACTAACATTAGGAATGTAGTTATATATCTCATAACGTGATATATATAAAGTTCATTTGAAACACCAAAAAAAGAAATTACTCTCTACTTGATTAATTGAAATAACCTTATTGACCTGATTTTTAGCTGAAAGAGTGATGATCCTGGTTTTTACCTAGGAATACACTCTGCACTACAAATGCTCATACAGTGGGAAATTTTCCACTATATTACATTGCAGAAGGAAAATTCCATAACAACAAATGTTGTGGAAAATAGTGCAAAAATTATTTCTCCATAAACAAGTGGTGCTTGCATGGTAGTATCACCAAACAGTACATAAACATCTCAAATTACACATAACTTTACACATAGATCTGTCTGACAATCAAATTTCACAAACGTATACCAAATTCAAATATATATCATAAAGACAATTGTTAGTACTCGAATAACATCAAGTGATATCAAACCACTTATTCCTTGACAATAGTATATATACCTCCCTATGCAACAAGGTACAGCCATAGATAACAAAATATGTCGCTTCAGTAATAAAATAATGTCAAGCCACAAGCACTTGTATCAAAATATACATCCAAGCATACATCACTATAGGCAATTAGAGAGGGTAAAACAAATATATATAAATGACTAGAAGAGTGTAGACTTCTTAATCATGAGGAAGCAAGCGAAACTCTGGCATCATCTTCTTCTTCTTCTTCCTTGTTATCTTCTTATCATTCTCACATGTACTACCCTTGTTTTCACCTAATGAATCTGGCACCACTGTAGGTGCTAGGACACTGGGATGGAGGATCTTGGTAAGAGAGTACCATTCCATCATTTCGGCTTGCATTTCTTGAGTTGGCTTCACATACTTGTCAACGTTCTTTAATTGCTTCTGCTCTTAGCTTGCACCGCTTTCAATTTCACTTAGATATCGTCCAAAACCTTCTTTTGATGATCCAATTTAACCTTTTTGTCATTTGTTTTCCTCAACTAAAGTAGCGCACTACCCCAAAAAAAAAAGTCATACAATAATGGAGCTGGCGACGGAAAAATTCAAATTAGCGACAAAATTGCAAAATCAGCAACGAATTAGCGGCGAAAAAGACCATAGCAGCGGAAATGGTGCTGGACGTTGGAATAATGGCAAGGGAGAACAGCACGCAACTCAGCGACGGATTGCATGTTTGTCGCCATTAGCAACATAATTATTGATGGAAATATCGTCGCCAGATGGCGACGGACAACCCAATTATTGGCATATTTTTCAAAAAATTAAGTTGGTAAAGACGGATTTTCCTTCGTCTTACTGCTGCTAGATTTTATATTTTTTAAATAAAATTCCTATTTTGTCAACTACCCTTAGTACAATACATTCAATTCTTTGCACATAATCACAAGGAAGATTTTCAACCAATTCAAAAAGCATTATCAATGATTCCCAAGCCACACACAAGCCAAATATCACACACAAACCAAATAATTTTCAAGTGTTTTATCACAATTCAAGTCACAAGTTTGCAGAAACAGTTCCTGAAAAGAATAGTTTACTTAACAACACAAAGAGATCATGGTCCTCAATCAAATACACATATGCATGGAATAGGGAGGGGAGAACCAAGCAACTCAGAAATCAATTTCTAAGGGTGGTATCATCATGTTCTTCATCCTCATCCTCATCCTCATCTCATCTTTATCATTTTGTGGGGGCATTAATAAAGGGTTGTTGAAATCAAGAGCTAAAAGCTTGTTGCATTTAGAAAATGCTTGCATTTGTTGATTGATGCTCATCATTTGTTAGCTCAGTCACATTTGCTCTCTTAGCATTTGCTCCTTAAGTCCTTTGTTGTCTTGGTTTAGCATTTGGTTGCATTCCTCTAATTGCTTATATTTTTCTATAAATATACAATAATTTTCTACTTGTGAAGTAATTAAACTCAAGCCCTGAGTCGGTTGCTATACCCCTTAGATTATTCGACTCCTCTTGTGATGGCACATAAGATGTACCTGCTAAAAACATTATGTGAAGCATACATTAGCAACAATAATTAAACTTATCCTAAGGTTACGTTGTGCTTAACTTTAGTATCAACAACTCAAGTATAGTGTTGAAATTAACTATACTGGCTCATTGAGAGGGACTAAAGTGCAAGGAAGCTCTAATGTTGACGACCTCATCTACAATATCGTAAATACAGTCCTTTTTTTTTTGTTTATATAAGCCTTCACCCACAACTCATTTAGGTTTGGAAATGATTGAGATGGATCTTGAGAATTGTTGTCTACAAAACATTGAGAGTTGCCGATATTTTGAAAATCTTGTTCAAAAGATTCCTAAGATATTGCAACATTGGCAAAAAATCAAATATGTTATACTCAGCAAGATTACGTGAATTCAGATTAAACCTTAGTTTAAAAAAACGCAAGGCGCATTGAGGCGCCAAGGGTCCTGGAGACCAAGGCATGGACTTCGAGGTGAGGCATGGGCTTTATATACGTGAGATGCACCTTTATTTAAAATTGTTAGAAAATAAATCCCAAACCATATTCTTTAACAATATTCTTTAACAAATAAGTTAGATGATGCTATTGAAGCGAAGAACATTACTGTATAAGTTAAGAACAACATTATATAGCACAAACCTCCCATAAATAAAAAGATTCTAACTCCAAATCTGCACTGCTTTCCCTTTTATAATATTATATATTTATGTAAACTTTAGTATTGCCCATAATACAGCTACATTCCTTGTTTGTCTCTCAGTAATGGGAAGTCCTCCCCTTCAAAAATAAAATTTAAAAATGAACAGTAAGCTTGAAGGCATTAAACCCTAACTCAGCCCTACCAACAGTTGGTGGAAAAGAAGACCTTAAAGCCTGGACAATGAAGGAAGGAGATCCATAAAGAATGACACAACAACACCTCTCAGTGTGGGTCCCGCTTTCGCGGGGTTTGGGGAGATCCAGATGTAGGCAACCTTATCTTAACCGGCATGACTGCCCGTTGAAAGACTAATTGTAAGAGACCCACAAAACAAGTTTTTGTGAAAACAGTTTATAGGAGAAAGATTTTGTGCAAACATTTTATATAGGAGGAATTTAGTGAACATGTTTTATGGAGCAAAAAAGGATAAACATCACGAAATTGAACTAAGAGGTACTAATAAATCAGGTACAGTAACTATGTAAACATTAGTACAACAAAGTAGAAAAAGGTACCATACCTTAGCCAACAGACGTATGCAAATAATGTTTCTTCTCAGATACAAGTCCTACCTGCAAACAAGCATAGCGTCTGAAAAATAACAACCAAACCTATCCTACCACAATTGAAAGACAACTACGAAGCCACAATTGAATGACACAAAATAGAAGAATTGACAAAAAATAGAATGCAAGCTGAAAGGGGCAGAGAGAGAGGGGGGAACCAGTGAACTTGGTGTTCGGAACTTGGATGGAATACGCCGATGGCTGGCAATTACTTCCGGTTACCAGAGACTACTCCCAAGTCGCCCTCACTTGCTGAGTAAAAGCCCTAAACCTCTGATACCTAACTCGATTAGTCACTCCCCTAATTTTCAGATCTAGGGGTTCTGAATTAGGGTTTGCAAATTAAAGCTTAATTCAACCAAATTTATTGCAATTCACTAAGGGCATCTCTCAAATTCAGCATCGATGACTTGGGTAAGTTCTAATATAGGTAAATTGACATTTTAGCCGCTAATTTGATAATTTTTCTCTCTTAACCATGAACGACTGTGAGGGACAAAAAGCGCAGCACCTTCGCCTTGAGCAAGGAACATCTGAGGCGCGCGCTTCAGTGGCATTTATGAATTCACCTGGCTGTACCCTTTCTGAGGAGCCAAGGTCCTCGCCTCATTATGCCTAGGCATGCCTTAGGCGTGCTTTTTTAAACTAAGGGTTGAACTACGAATTAAGATTGAAGACCAGCTTTTGTATATTTGTTGTAATTTCGTATGAGCCCAAGGTGCATCTTCTTTGCCATAGAGTTTGTGAACGCGAGTAAATAACTCAACAATTATTGGATCCATCCTAAGTTGTTCCTTTTATGTGTAAAACAAATGTAGGAAACACATGAAACATCACACTCAAGCAAATAACTAAAAACGTTATAAGGGGTAAAGTCAGCTACCAAATGCCTCCTAGGCTTATGCACATGGATCGAGCAACACATATGAAGAGATGGTCTAAGATTTTATAGATCACTAGGTTAATTTTTTTAGGTTTTTTCACACAATTTCTTGTACGCTTCATTAGCATAGTATTATTTGAGTGCTTTCCAATGATGGTTATGGAGCCATATAAGCTGCTTGTTGTGTTTCTTTGCGTTGCCAAGGAAATCCTTCAAATGTGCATTGCCTCTATTTCCAAAATTCCTCATGATTTGGGCATCATAAATAGGGTCCCAAGTGAACCACTTCTCCAATTTAAAAGATAATAAGCACATTAAACAATGTCATAATGATGAATCAAGTACACACAAAGTATTAGTATGTCTCTCCCAACTATAAATCTCAAACAAAATTAGGCACTTTATACCAAGTAGGTCAAGCTCTATCATATTTGCTTTGGAAGATCAAAGAAAACATTGCAACAACACCATCATTTGGGAGAAACTCATTTCAACAAAACACATCAAATTAATATCACGTGATACCAAATAATTCAATTTAGAAATGAGTAACTTTATCCAACTTACCCATTACCATCTAGCATAATATACATCATAGTTCGAGTGTTTTCATGACTAGATTGTGCTGCACTATCTCCCGTTCCAATGTCTTGTTGGGACTAGTTAGAGATAGGGTCACCAATGGCATAAGCAGTGTTGGAGCTAGGCAGTGTTAACAATGAGGATGTAGTTTGGAATATTATTACCAACGGCATGGGCAATTTTGGAGGCAGGGTTCACAGTGTTAGCAATAGGGGTGTAGTTTGGAGTATTATATCCAAACTATTGATATAACCCTCCATATGATTGGTGAATGCATAATAGTTTATTATCTGATCGTTATATATATACGTAAGAACTTCTAAAACAGTAAATCAATTTGATGAATTTATATGTAGGCAGCCAGAGTTTCAAAGTGGGGGGAAGTGTAGATGTCCATGTATTAAATACAAAAATAGAGTGTACTTAACTCCTGATGAAATAAAATTGCACCTTATGTATAAGTGTTTTGTGAAAGAGTATTGGCATTTGATAAGTCATGGAGAAGTTGAACCTCAATTATATGATTTTGGGTATTCTACTAGTGAAATACCCGAAGCAAGTAGATTAAGTCACATTAATCATGATTACCATAAATCATATGCAGATCATATGGAATACATGGTTAGTGATGTCATACTGGTAAATCAAAATATAAAGGATGAAGAGTCAAGAACTTGTTAAGAACCAATGTATAATGTGGTTTAATCTACTCAACAACCCTTATATAATGCTTGTTCTCTACCCGCATTGAGCTTTCTACTGCTATTAGGTTGTTAAGTATAAAGTTTGTTTATAACCTGGCACAGAACTATTTCAATGAAGTTGTTTAATTAATGAAAGAGATGTGTCCTTCTAATAACTGCGTGCCAAACAACTAAGATCAGACAAAAAAGAGTTGGTAAAGATCTCAGCAAAAATGTGATATACAGTGATTGTTGCCATAAAGATTGCACGCTCTTCTTGACAAAGGAATGATAACTCGATACTTGCAAGTTTTTTGGGCATTCGAGATGAAAAGACAAAGGGTACAACAAAGAAATAAAAATCCATTACCATATGCAAGGATGTATTACTTGCGATTGAAACCTTAACTTCAAAGGTTGTATACATCAAGAAGCACTGCAGAGTACATGTGATGACATCATGAACATCGGTATGAGAACGGTGTTTTATGTCATTTACTACATGGGCTAGCATGGAAACATTTCGATAACAAGTACATAAATTTTGTTATAGAGCCTCGAAATGACAGGCTTGGCTTATGTGCTGTCTATCCTTACACTTTGTATTCAAGAACTTATTCCATTTAGTCGGTGGTAGTTACACCTTATGACCTCCCCCCAAAAATGTGTATGACCATACCATTTATGTTTCAAACTTGTGTAATTCTTAACACTAAAAATCCCAAGAACAAAATAGATGCATATTTATAACCTCTTATTGATGATTTAAAGGAACTACGGAATATTGGAATTAAAACATATGACATTTCTACGGTTTAGACAATTCAATTAAGGGCTGCACTCATGTGGACCATCAATGATTCCACCGACATATAGAATGCTATTTGGGTGGAGTACTAATGGTCAACTGACCTGTTCAATATGTATGAAACGACAAAAAGTTTTGAGACTAAGAAATAGAGGTAAATTTTCATGGTTTGATTATCATCGATGTTTCTTGCCAAGGAATCATGCATCTAGAAGAAATAGAATTGCATTTAGAAAAAGTAGAACTATTACGGGAGGTCCTTTTTACCGCTTATTTGTAGATCAAATTTATGCTGAGTTGGAATATTACCCAATGGTCACCACAGACAGCGGCATTCAAATATCCAAATTTAAGGAAAATGAGCATAATTAGACAAGGAAGAGTATATTCTGGAAGTTGCCTTACTGGTAAGATCAATTACTCCACCATAACTTAGATATGATGCACATAGAAAAGAAGTTCTTCGAAAATATCATTAACGCTATTATTAATGTTTATGGAAACACAAAGGACAATATCAAGTCAACAATGGATGTTGCATATATATGTGATACAGAAGAACTACATTAGTAGCTGGGACCTAGTGGTGAAATGATTAAACCAAAAGCAAAGTTTGTTCCTTCTATGGATAAAAGAAGAGAGTAATGTGAATGGGTCAAGAGACTACAAATGCCTAATGAATATTGTTTAAAAATATGAATGATTACCATGTTTTCACGGAGACTCTTGTACTCATTACATTTGATGCTCTTCCAGATGATGTGCTAAAACCTCTTATTAAGATAAGTCAACAACACTGCAAGAGGATGTGCTTGAAAAAATGCATCAAGACATTCCCATAACTCTCTGTAAGTTGGAGAAGATATTTCCTTCAAGATTCTTCAATGTAATGGAGCACTTGTCAATGCATTTGACAGAGCTAAAGGCACAACTTGGCGGTTTTGTAAAGTACTCGATTGAAGTATCCATTTGAGAGGTAAAACATATTGCATTTGATGGAAATGGAATTATGAAACTAGACTATGAAATCACTAACAAGTATTACTGAATATTATTTTGTTAGATACATGGGTCGATTGAAGCAAAGGATTAAACAACAAACATACCCTGACGGTTTAATTACAGAAGCTAACCTAGAAGCTGAAAAGACGTTCTTCGCCTCCAGTTATTTTGGCTCTAATGTGCCCCCCAATGTGCACTATATGTCAAAGAAATGAGGATGGTGATGATCCACTACAAGAAATGTTGTGTCTATCCACGCTTAAAATCGCATCCTTCTCCGCTTATGCTTGTGACAAGGTCTATTCGTCATGCTTAAGATAAGTGTGCATAGGGAATCAGTGAGAAAAAATTTGCCACGCTTAATAAGCATGGTAGACAGTGCAGTTTGCATGCTTATATCTGTGAAAGACTACATCATCTACCACACTTATAGGTATAGGTAGATTCCCATCACTTGTATCTGTGGGCAAAGTGCCCTTTGAGCAAAAAATCATTCTCACCAGTCCATCACTTATAAATATGGCAATATATATTCGATAACTAACTTTCAAATAAGTTTAGAGGATAACTAATTTTGACGGAAAATTTTTTGTATAAAAGAAATAACAGGCCATTGTTTTAAAAAATGCAAAAAATTTATGTATAATGACATGTCATTGGTTTAAGATATATATATATATATATATATATATATATATACATATATATATATATATATACACACACATATATATGTATATGCATATATATATATATATATATATATATATTGTGTGTATATATATATATATATATAGATATATATATATATATATATATATATATATGCACATATATATATATACATATACAGAGAGAGAAAGAGAGAATTGACCAAAAATTTAACTAAGATACAAAAAAAAAAAAAACGATAACTTTATAATCATGAACTAATTAATTGTCATAAATTAAGTTGAAAAACAACGAGTTTCGACCATATAACAAAAAGTACGAGATCCATGCAAATTAAACAACTATTATAAAATTGACTTCAACATGCATATAAAGTATGCACCCACTGTCTAAAAGTTAAGTTTGTTTGCGATACATACATATAAGATTGAAGCTAAACATAATAAATGGGATGGTGTAGGACTCTATAGCTCCAAGTGAATACTTTATGAATCCAAATTTTATATCTAATTTTGTGGCATGCTGCCTTTGGTTTTAACCTAAAATCACCAAACACATACATTAGAGTTAAGTACAACAAACAACACTACTAAGAAGGAAAAAAAATTCTCAAAAGATTGCAAGATGTGATATCCATGGACCATTAGCCTTCATGACTATATACTCTTGCTCCACAAATATTATGTAACATCCCTACATTGAGGCTAGTGCTTTTAGTATATTTCCTAATTTTGAAAAAACTTCGGCAGAGTTCCACCCAAACCTTGGCTATTTTCCTTTTACAACTTGTCATCAATACAATAAGAAATTTAAAAAAAAAAACTTTTAACAATCTCCACGGTCACATGCCAAAGCAAATCAATTCAACAAGCCACACACCTGGAGTATCCAACACAAATGCAACAATCCATTACCATTAACAAATCCAAGAAATCAATTAACCTACGATAGGGCATTTCAATGCACAACACGAATCAAACAACCTACACTGCTAGAATATAGACTTTTAACGACCACTGAATAACGAACATGTGTTAAAATTGTTGTTAATTAGTAGTAATAACGGTAACCAAAATTTTTTAGTCATTTAATTTCGTAATCTTAACATTATTTGATGATGAGTATTACAATGAATGTTTCATCGTTAATGAAGGGTTTGAAATTTGACAAAGAATGCCTGAACTGAAAATTAAAAGGGAAATGTTAAAATTTAAATTGGACTAGAATTCCTAAATTGAAAATTAATAACAAGTCAGAAAAGGAAAAGGCATTGAGTTTCCGATTTCCACACAACCCGAAACACAATTAGGAAAACTCAGCAAGATGTTCATGGAGAGAATAAACCTTGTTAGAAGTCTAAAATAAGCACCAAGGGAAAAAGAGTGAGCATATACCATCAGAAATCAGTTGGTCTATTTCAATGGATTGATAATATTTTGATTTACACGTTCTTTTTGTTTTGGAAAGTAGATTTGATGCCCCTATCATTCAGGAAAGAAAATACCCAATGAAGTTCTGAATATCATGTGGTTTGTGAATTTGAAGTGAGTAATATCAAATAAGTGTAGTGCTACATCTGGCTAACGCAAATGTACATAAAACTAGATAAACCAGGAAGAAATTCAAGGGAGGTAACTCACTTCGGCATATTAAATCTTGGTTCCTTTCATGATGCCTTGGATGTTTGGAATAGCATTACACATTACTCAACATTACAAATTACTCATTTAACCATTTGATTAGGTCCCAGGTAAACCTGGCAAATGGATCATTCGATTCGGGTATAGGTCGGGTCAAGTTGGGTCGGGTCATGTTCAAGTTAAGTGACATTTCGGCTCACTTCGGTTTGGGTCGGGTATGGTTCGGGTCGGTCGGGTTGATTTTGGGTCATCCAATTTTTGGTCAAATACGCTCGTCATGCTAAAACAAGCAACTTTGTAGAAATTTTCGAGTTGGGTATGGTTTGGTTCGGGTCAATTTGGGTTTCAGGTCCACTTTCAGGTGAGCATATTTCGGGTGTCGGGTCGGGTATAGGTCCATGTCGTTCGATTCGAGTTTCGGGTCTCAGGTCAGTTTTGCCAGGTTTAGTCCCAGGAAACATGAATATGTATTGCTATGTTACTCTAGTCCAGGGAAAAGATTGTAGGCATGGAGTTTTCTTGATATGTGGAGCTTCTTTATTTAAAAGTCGCATAACCTTTGAAGTTCAGGGGATACATGTTGTTCTCAATTACCTTCAAAAGCATTCTTAAAGTGGACTCTTTTTAAGGTCAGTTTGCTTATAGTTTCCTACACGTAAGTTGCTACAAGTTTGCTTGCATAATTGATGTCGCTAATTTGATCACTCTGAATTGGGCACTGACTTGACAAGTGTACACTCGCCTACTTATCTAAGACAAACCACTGTACCAGCTACTTCGTAGAGATGAGCAACAGCAGTAACCAGCTCTATTGAGGGGTCAATATTGCTATATGATTTCCTTTTCTTATTAAGGTTTATCTACGTCAGTGAAGACTGTATTATGTTATTGGCAAAATAATTAGGTGAATAAAGGTGCGCCCTTCCAAATTGTTCATTACATTGGCAGCTGGTGCAAAAAATTGTCCAAGAGCATGAAGTACAACTAAATATTGACTCAAACGGATTATGTGATGGATGGATTTATGGTTTACTTCTGATTATATTGACATGTTTGGGATCGATTTGATCACTCAATGCTTTGGATTCTATTTGTTCTATTTTAACTTCTTATTTCTTTTTTTATTTATAATTTTGTTCTAGTTCTGCAGGTAGCTCAGGACACGAAATTTTGGGCTATCTCCCTGAATGCCTTCTTATTTTTTATTGCCATCTGTTTCTTTTTTTACTTTAATTCTAAGAACACAGTATTAGGTTCGACGTTGTTGTACTCTATATCTTTAGTTATACTCATTATAATAGCGACGGCAATCAATTAGTTTCAAGACCCAGTGAATAGTGACAACTATCTGAAAGGAAAAAAGAAAACAGAAAGAACCTTAGGATACAGCACTGCAGGAGATGCAGTAGCAGTAATTGATCCCTTGCCAAGATCAAGTTCAACTGAGATGTTGGCATCTGAAAGGTCTACACCTGAAATCTCCAAAGCCTGGGACAGTTTCTTCAGTAGAATGCTCCAACACCAGAATTCAGGAAAGATTAGGCTGACAACAAGGAACTGCTAGTTGAGAGTAAACACCGGAGCTGCTACTTGAGCCACTCTCAAATGTTCTGCCTTCCTTACTCACTATACCGCACTCAGCTCCAGAGCTGCTACAGAACACCAAAATTCATTACTCACCAGAGCTGCTATAGAACACCAGAATTCAGCAGATTTTTTCAGGAGGAATATTAGCAGCAAGATAAGAACCATACAGTCCATCTATAATAAGTCAGAAGTCCACAAGCACAATGAAATAACACATAAGAACGTATGTCCATGAGAGAATAAAACAAGAAGACAGAGAATAAAAAGTGTCTGCCCAGTCACTAAAGCACCTTCTGAAGAACAATATGGTTTTGCGGACTTATTTTTGCAGTGGCTTTTAAGAAACCACTGTTGACGTAAAAAGGTCGATTTTTTTCTTCTGAAGAGTAAAGTTGACACCGTAGCATATAATTCAATGAGACTCTCGCTGTTGATGGAAGAAAAACCAGTTTACACCTCATGTATCAAGGTGAAATAACAGAGCTGTCAATGCCTCAACTATAACAGAACCAATTAGTGACTCCATGAATCAGACACAAACACTGATCAAATTGACGAATCCTAACTCTTGTTAAATTCATATTAAACATTGATTAAATTGACGAATCTTGTTCACGAATCAGACAGTGCACGAATCAACACAAACATGAATTCATATTACCAATAAGAAGACAGTGATATTAACAAAAAGAAGGTAGAAATAGAGTGATTATACCAACAATTAGTGACTCCAAACACTGAATTCATATTAACAACAAGAGAACAAATTGAACAGCAAAGAAACAAGGTGATTATTGCCGGTCGAGTGACAGACAATAGCTGACGATCAAAAGAAACCGTACGAATTGCCTGGATTTTTCACCAAG
The DNA here is from genome assembly GCA_029747015.1 of Carnegiea gigantea. NCBI lineage: Eukaryota > Viridiplantae > Streptophyta > Magnoliopsida > Caryophyllales > Cactaceae > Carnegiea > Carnegiea gigantea. The sequence goes on along the minus strand of JAKOGI010000096.1, from coordinate 1,074,525 downwards.
CACGACAACGAGCACCGAAAGCGTCGACAAACCTAGAAGCAGGGACACGAGCAAGCCTAGAGGACACCAGAATTTTTGGCGCCAAGCACGACCATCGCCGGCGCTGAGAATGAAGGGCGTGACATAGCAGTAGGGTTTCTTCCAGAATAACTCATGCGTGCTCTGAGGAGAACGAAGGAGCAGCGCAAACGTCTCACACATACTCTGTTTGCTTTTTCCTTTTTTTTTTTTTTAGTTCAATGGGTTGGGTGAAAAGTTAAAATAAATTTTGAAAAATAAACTTTTATGCTACCACACTTAATATCTGTACCAAGTGTGCCCTATTCACAAGATGCAAGTCCCCACGCTTAATATATGTGGACCTACGTTAATTATTTGCTACCACCCTTACAAGAGTGGTTATCTTTTTCCTCAGTTACTATGTGTGGGGATAGCACTGGACGCTCATTTTCACTTATTTTCATGCTGCACTTAGTCAAATGTGGTTAAATAAAATTAAAAGCATGATTTTTTTTTTGTAGTGCGAACATAATAGTCATTTTCAAACTCTATATGTGTGAACCGTAAGGGACTAATATAGGGAAGGAAAGATCCATACATTTCACAGATGTGAAATATATTACTACTCATCTTCATGTGTTACTAAATTTTGGTAAAGTCAAACCTTATATTGGATGAGTGCTACCTTAGCCATTATAAGTTTCAATTGAGTTTATCCTTTAGAACACTAGTTTAATTCCCACGTTTTAAAAAGTGACGGAATTTTCATAGAATAAGTACGAAGTGTACATTCCAATGCTGGTGATTTTGATGTTGACATATCATTGAAACTCAATTGACATATTTTAGTCAACATGTAAGTAATTTAACGTATGCCCTTATGTATACTTCGACACAATTCAGTGAAGCATATTAGTTAAAACCACATTCTATGTCATCTATGTGTAGTACATTCAACAGTTCAACAACCGCAAACATTGGTATTGGACACAATTGGCTATGAAGCCTAATAGGCATGCGTCAACGTGGACAGCATACAGAGTTAATGGACTTAGATTTCACATGGAAGCTCGTAGGGCCGGGATGAAAACATATGATTGTGGTGTTGGTATGTGCGAGACTAGAGAAGACGATATTAAAAATGATTATTATGACGTACTAAAATATTTTATTGAAACTGAGTATCAAAGTGAGGCGCTTGAAAGATGTGTGTTATTCAATTATGAGTGGTTGATCCCATATTGAATCGTGGGACATAATATTAGCAACTAAGCAAACTTGTTGAGATTTATTGCATAAGAAGGTCTATATAGAACAATCCATTTATCCTTCTAAACGCTGCATCACAAGTGTGCATCATGCCACATCTAGATCGGTCAAGGGTCAGGGTGAATTGGCTTGCTATTATTCCAACCAAACCAAAGGCCAGAGCGGATAAGCAATGAACTCTACCTATTGCTTACCAACAATCGGGCATGACGACACTCGTAGAACCTGTGAATAATGTTATCTCTACATCATTAGTGGATGAAAATACACTACTGGAAGAGGTTAATGATCATATGAATTTTCATTTATTCAAATAAATAATGATGTATACAAGGAAGAAGAGGAAAACAGTGATGAAGAGGCTAAGTGGGATGATGGAAATGAAACAAATGAAGTAGAGGAAGATGTGAATTTATATCACTACAGAAAAAGGGTTTTTAACAACAAAAAGTTTGGTCGTTAAAAGTCAATTTCATCGTTAAAACTTCTAACGACCAAAAAAATTTTGGTCGTCATTATTCGTTATTGATCCCGTCATTAAAATCCTTAACAAGGACTTGAAAATTTTCATTGTTGCTGTCTATAACGATGACATAATTTCTCATCGATTTAGTCAGTAATGATGAACTATTTAACAATAACGACCATATTACTTGTTGTTAGCTATGTTTTAACGGCTACTCACCCTAGGATTTTTATATCAATAATGACCAAATTGTTGATCGTAAAATAGTATATGTTAATGATTACTGGCCATTAAATTGATAGTTAATAACAATGATTATCTCTTAAGACAACCAAATAGTTTCTTAGGCAGTCATTGGTCTTAGCTAATAATAATAAGCAACAGTATAATTAACTTACAAGAAATAAGTTAAAAGGTCAATGGAAATAAACCAAGAATACCAAACTAAGATTAATGTACTTTCATTGATCATCAAAAGCTTACAAATTATGGATATATACTACAATAGGTGATGCATGGGCGACTTCCTTTGGCCAAGAAAATGTTTAAAATTGAGGAAGAAAGCCAAAGGCCTGAAGGATATCACCCAATTGCTCACAAACCGCCAAAATGACAATGATAATCTAACAAGATCAAAACCTCAAGCCAAGATTAACCATCAAGCAAGAGAGATTTTTTTGGCGGATTTTGAGTAAGCTAGTGACAAAATAATCAAAGGGATATATCTAGGCGAAAGGTTAAACCACCACCTAGATTAAACCAACGCACCCTCTAAACCTATAAAGCCTTAGCACTAAGCATTAAATTACAGGGATGAACTCAAATCACCACCCTCCTTAGACAGATAAAGATTTTAAGATTTTGAGAGAAGCATCAAGCTTGAAGCTCTTATATCATTCGTCAAATTTAAATTTTTATGGGATAATTGGGTCTATAAATACTCAATTACAGGAGAAATCAGTTGTACATTAGTGGAGCAAGTGGGCCAATAGGAGGCTTACGAAATATGCTAGCAAAACAAATCAAAATACTTAAGATAATCACATTCAAGGTGAGCTATATTGTCCAGGATTTTTCCTCCACCTTCTAGAGAACTTTAAGAAGACTCTACTATACCAATAGAGGTGTTGCCTCTTGAAAATTCTTCCTTTGTATGTGAAGAATCATCCCATGTTAATTAATCTCCAAAATTACAGCTGTAACCTCATCAATTAATCCCATAATTAAAACTGTACATTTTCCAATTATGGACCGACCCTTGCTCGGCTTTTAATCTATAACTTTCTCAATACTTAGAGTTTGAGTGTGATTCAAGACTTGTTGGAAAATATACATCTAGAACTTTCTATCCATAGAGAAAAGATTGATTTTGAAACTTATTTGATCATCCAAAAAGTAGTTAAAAACAGACCTATGAAACTGAAAATTTCTATACAACTTGTGTTAGAAGCTTTATTTGCGATAATCCACCACTAACAAGTTAATTATGCACCAAGTCAGCTTCGGGGGAATGATTTGGATTCTTGCTCTACATTAGGAAGTCCTCTATGCATCACTTGGTATCAGAGCTAGTCCTTCCACATAAACTGATGCATGTAGTTGAGCCCAATGATGCAGAATCAACTTTAGGGGAATTTATACAGAAGGACTAGCTCTAATACCAAATGATGCAAGGTGAATTCCATTTAACCAAATAAACAAATGAAATCCTTGTAAATGAGCCCAATGGATATTGAAGACCAATCTTTTCAATGATGAACCAAGAGGGAGAATCCCCAATTAGAAGAAAACCAAGATGATACCAAATGATACGGAGCAAGTTCTAGACTTGGATCTACTCTCACTAGTCAGGGTCTTGAACCAAGTTGGTCCACCAAAGACTAGGTGTTGGGACCTTCACATAAACTTAGGAAAGGTGGTTGGCCAACTATTAGGCCTTAAATAAGTGGTTTAACCACTCAATCCTCTCAAAACCACCTTATTAGCTGATTTCAGTTTTCTAGGGAGAATACTTCACCTCATTTCTAGCTCAGTTTTAGCTAGGTAAATGAGCTCTAATTTCTGCAAATTATAAATGCATGAAAAGCTCCAGATATCTATTTTCCAACAAATCTTAAGTTACATGTAAATGCCAAGTATTGAGAAAGTTATGAACTAAACACCGAGCAGAGGTCGGTCTATAATTAGAAAATGGACAGTTTTAATTATGGGCTTAATTGAGAGGTTACAGCTGTAATTTTGGAGATTAATCAGCATAGGATGGTTTTTCACACACAAAGGAAGATTTGCCAAGTGGAGGCACCTCTATTAGTGTAGTAAAGCCTTCTCAAAGCTCTTTAGAATAGGGAGGATGAATCTTGGAAAATGCAACTCATCTTGATTGTAATTATCTTAAACATCTTGATTTATTTTTCCATGTTAATTTTATAAGCCTCCTATTGGCCCAATTGCCTACTAATGTACAGTTAATTTTCCCTCTAATTGGATATATATAGACCCAATTATCTCCATAAAAATTCAAACCTGTTAAATAATATGAGAGCTTGAAGCTTGGTGCTTTTCTCAAAATCTCAAAATCTTTATCTCTCTAAGGAAGGTGGTGATTTGAATTCATCCCTTTAATCTAATTTTTGGTGCTAAGGCTTTAGAGGGTTAAAATATGGGTTGATTTAATCTAGATGGTGATTTAACCTTTATCCTAGATGTATCTTCTTTGATTTATCTCTTGGTTCCCTATCTTAAGTATTGATCCAATTTCATTAGAAGAGTTGTTAGGAAATTAGAGCAAACTAATTGCGGAAGTGTTAGGATGAACAGTGATAATCAAAAGTAAAACAACAATAATAAGAACAATAAAGAACACCAAGATTTATATGGAAACCCAATGCGGGAAAAAAACCACGGACGGCAACGAGCACGAACAATCCACTATGAGAAGGAGTGAGTACCATGCGATCATAATCACAACGAGTGATTTGATCAAGCAACAAGATTACAATCTCTCTTATAATCTCTCTCACAAATCTAGGAAAGTGGAACTGAATATTCGAATGGTATTTCTATTGTGTGTTGAGAAGGTAGGAGGCATGCCCTTTATAAAGGGGTAGAATGAGCGAGGAACCTGGTAGAAATCCTAACTGCCACAGCTAAACAGTCGCCGTCCACCACAGGCCATGGAGTATAAATTGGGCCTGCCATGATGTGGGGATGATTGAATTTTTGGGCCACATGCTAGCAATCTCCAACTTGGACCAAAATCCAACACCAACTCTCGAACACTGCCAAATCACCCCGAAGGGTGATACCCCGAACGGCAGAGGCCCGAAGGGCAATCAAATGTTGTGCACACCAACTAAGTCCAAGCAATGCTTGAACTTAGCTATAGGGAGAGGCTTAGTAGGCATATCTGCAGGATTATCTGAAGTATGAACCTTCCTCACAACAATCTCCTTTGCAGTAACTATATCTTTGACATGGTGATACTTAACATATATATGCTTGGTCTTGGAATGATAGGCATCATTTTTGGTTATGTGAATAGCACTCTGACTATCCAAAAACACCACAGTAGTATCCTATGGAACTCCAAGCTCAGTAACAAGGCCCCTCAACCAGATAGCTTCCTTCACACCTACAATAGCTGCAACATACTCAGCCTCCATAGTAAAAAGAGCTGTAATAGACTAAAGCGATGCTTTCTATGAGATATTACATGTACATATAGTGAAGATATACCCTGAAATAGATCTCCTCCTGTCAAGATCACCAGTATAATCAAAATTAACAAAACCTGCAACATCCTATGTGGTAGCTTTGTTCCTGTGAAACACCAATCCTTTATCAATTGAACCCTTCACATACCTAAGGATCCACTTCACAGCCTCCCAATGATCCGTGAGTCTTAAAATTTGTCAGTTATAGCTAACAATGACAAGTACGGGTCATATCCACAGGGAACTTGGTTTCAACCACCGAACCAACCTATAATACTCTATTTAGGCCAAAGTCTACTAAAATTGATTTTCACTAAATAACAGTTCTATTCTGCTGAGGACTACTTCTATTATCTAAATCAATACTACAAGGGTCTTGGATTGGGGTTCACCACACTATTGTGCTTCTTGGACTATAAACTAAGTCATGTAATTCGACCCATGCGGACAACTGAAATGGAATGACTACTAATTAAAGCACATCTATGCCTTCTCTCGAAGGTCATTAGACTGTTTAAGTGATTCTAATTATCTATTTTTATGAAACTAGAATCAACAAAACCACATGATTAAGTAAAGCGCTATTTCCAATTGAACTCCCAACTATTTTCATGTTAAGAAATTAAATTGCTCATAAAGCAGCTCTAAGTAAAGGATTCAGTTGTCGTTGATCTCCTAAACCTAATTTAAGAGCAAGAATTCAACCCTTTCAGGTAATTCGTCGAACACCTAGTGCACTAAGTGATAGTTCAGCCATAAACATGGGCATTCATTCACAAAACCTAGAACATGGTTCCAATTCGCACAATAGGGGGCTCGCCCAATCCAAGGCAACAAATTTAGCATCTAATCATCATTTCAATCACAATCACAGTCAAGAACACGAACATGATTAAAAGTACTAACTTTGAACTTAAACACAAGAGAAAAAGGGAAAGGAACGTACTTTTTATTAATTGCAGCAATAATCTACCAAATGCATAAATCAAGAACAGCAACTCAGATCTTAAAAAAAAAAACCCTAAAGTCACCGTTTTTTGAGAGAGAAAAAGAGAGAAAATTACATAATGCCTAGTTATAATGCGCCATCGCAATTAACCGGAGTCACTATAGTGGCACAGTCGTGTCACGTGGCATGGTGCAACTGTGCCACTTTGCTGCCTCTCTTTTTCTTATTTCCTGGGGTTGGCACAGTCACCCTGCCTGGCATGGTGCCCCCATGCTACTTCCTCTTGACTCAAAATCTATCTTTTTGGCTCCTGTTTGGCACGACATTAGCTTGTTTTCCTCGTTTCTTCCAATCGAACTCCTAAAAATATAAAAACACATCATATAGGCAGATTTGGGATAAAGAATGCCTAATCAACCTATATACTTTTGAAGTTTTACCAAAAACTGCCAAAATAAGAGGTAAAATCCAAGTCTAAAGGAGGTAAAATAGAGGTTTATCAACTCCCCCATGACAAGCAAGATTGTCAACTAACGGGGCAATAGGGAGAGACACCTTGAATTGTCGCCCTCCTCAGGCAAGGGATGACAACTAAATCAACAATCATGGTGACCCACAGCTCATGAGTACAACAAGGGCAAAACCTTTTTTTTCAAAAACATATGTTCTAAAACATAAATTGCTTGGCTATGGTACAAGAGTAAATACCCTATCTGGAACTACTTAGAAGCTACCTACTTCCCCCTAAATCGTTGGTGAGCTAGTCAGATCGGTAGGCTCTCACTTTAGGAATAAGGGCTGAAACACTCCTCTCATGTGTTTGGGGCAGAAAATGATCACTCAAAATCACCCTCAATGCACGCATTCTACCATAGGCTCGGCCAAACTCTCAATTCTCCATCAATGGAGGCAAAATGTGCAGGTGTCAATCATAAGAACTTTTCAAAGGTTGTAACGGGGTTATGGCTAGAGGTAAGGGATGATAGAATTTTGGAGGGATGAGCTAAAAAGCTAAGTAGAGAGCAATGACAACCATCTCCTCACGAGGAATACAACCATTACCCATATCCTATAACTCAAACCACAAATGAAAAAGGGAGTTGAAACCACTTCTCTTTTTGCCAAATCTTTTAATCATACATCTTATTCATGCACTTTTCTTCTTTGTTTGTTTGTTTGTTTGTTTTTTTGAAAAGAACATGATAAGAGAATGGCTAAGGTCTAAGGACTGTGTCAACTCCCAACCATACAACACTAACAGCCAATCAAAGCCAGCTACTGAATGCACCAGCAAGCATATTACCCAAACCAAGTAACTCACGACATTGCTCTACTATCTTGGCATAGGATAAGATTATTCATTTTAGGCCATGGGTTAAGTAGACATGGGTTTATCAAATGACAGGAGAATAGCTCAAAGGGGTTGACAAACAGATCAGACTAGCGCAGGGTGGCTTTTTAGCTCATGTGGCTCACAATGAACGAATGCCTCAATCATATTAACACCATGCACATACCAACCGTGACCTCGAAGAGGGTTAGGCCAAGTTCTAGAGAAGTCTACGGCAAAAGGGTGAACACTCATGAAATGATGTTCAAGACCATGTAGAGTGAATGGTCATTATAGGCTCAAAAATCTCACTGGGTCTTTTACCAAAATCATGAATTAGCTCAGATGGCCAACAACTAAGGTTCAGTCAATTCACATCACAGCAGTCATCAAAAGTAAATACACAAGCACACAAAGTCCAGCAGTCAAAATCATTTCCAAAATAATTTCACAAGATATTAGCCCAAATTGAGCCTCATTTACCACAAGCTACCACAACTAACTAATCACATCATCACCCCTTGAATGTCATCATTAGAGGGGTTTTTACAACCATTTCACAACCTTTTTTTTCCGGAAGCAGTAAAACTAACGAGAAGATCCATAAGCAGATAACTAAAGAGAAGGGTGAAAAGGGTTACCTTGTGGTCTTATACGACCCTACTCATCACGTTCCCACTTCAGATCAATGGTTAGGAAGGGAACATGTACAAAGCATCATCTACCTAAATGGGACGTCCTACATGCCTACTTAATGCATGAAATGAAATGAACACCTAAGAATGACCTAAGAATGCCGCTAAACTAGAATGAAACCTAAAGTGCTAAATACGAGAAAATATATACAATGTACCCCACTAAACAGATATAAACATCCCCCCATGCTTGGACCCTTCATTGTCCCCAATGAAAATGTGAAGCATAAGAAACGAAGGGAAAGAGGAAATACACTTACAGTCGCTGGGTGCCGTCGGGCCCTGAAGGTGGCCAGAAATGCGGAGGAAATGGATGGAAGGTGGAGGAATCATAAGACGGAAAGGATGAGGAGCCGCCCTGATCACCCTGAGAGAAGTGTAAATACTCCTCCAGCTGTCGAATGGACTCCGACTGGCGCCAAAGTAGCTCGTTCATCCACCGGCACTGCTCGTGCTCCCGGGCTTCCCTCATAGCCCATTCCTCCTCCCTCTGAATCTGCCGCTACTCCCGCTCCTCCTAGCGATCGATGAAACCCTGAAAATAGGAGACTCCCTCCTCAATAGAGTCCATGTGCCCAGATAGGCGATCGAAGTCCGCACACATGCCAGTGAATCCCTCCCGAAGCCCTGAAACCTCCATTTAGAGGTTGGAGAAAGACTAGAGAAAGGTAGGGTCGAGCGACATATATGCCGCTGAGGAAGAAGATCCACCTATCTCATGGGTAAACGGTGGGTAAAGTGGTTGTGGAGGTGATGGGATGGTCGCCTCCTTGGCATGGGTATCCTCGGGCTTGGGCTCTCTTCGGCCCGTATCAATGTCCTCCTCCTCCTCCTCACCATACTCAAAATCTCCCCCTCATCAAACTCAATGTCATCATCAGCCGCTAACTGTTCCTCCTTAGGTAGAACAGTTGCCTTAATAATCCTCTGGTCACAGTTCCAATTTCTTTTGTTGGCGACCGTGGTGCGCTCAACATTGGGAAGGGTGAAAAGGATGGCTTTGTGGTGGGGGTACCTAATGGTGTCACCTCAGGTGTCTATAATATGCATATGGTGAAGAGTGCCAAGGTCGAGGTGACCACCTAGGAAATGGGGCTCAAGAGTAGAGAGCCTCGAGCCATAGCCTACAGCATTAGCAATGGCAATAACAGTTTCACCAACGCTAATGACATTCCTATTGCTGGTTTTGGCTACTTCCGCTAAGTGGCGGATTATGAATGCCCCCGTGTCCATGGGGTGCCTGACGGGTGCACCAGATGATAAACAACTCGGCCTTCCGATAACCATTTTGGTTGTTTTACGCTCGAAAATGATGTTGGCAGTTAGGCGCTGATGGTACCGCAGGTTGACATTACAAATGTCGATGGCCTTGGCCTGTCAGGGGTCAAAAATCCTAGGTCTCCCCCACTGGTCAGTGTACTCCTTCTGTTTGGAGCAGGTAATACTCAGCCAAACGGGATCAGGTTGCCACAATGAGGGCACATCTCTAAAAGCCTCGTCGACTACCGACAATCTCAACAGTTCATTAAACATCCTCAAGTTCATCCGATAGTCGATGTTGAACATACGGAAAAAAAATGGATCTCATGACCACCATAACTACTATCCCAATTGAAATGTAGTGAACTCAAAAACCCGATCATAAGACGGTCGTGGGATGTATATTGCATGTTTATGTACTCAGTCCATCCTAATCTACCAATCAGAGTCAACATGTCATCCAACATTCCCAAAGACCTCAACGAGTCAGCATGAAAATATTTTTGCTTACTAGTGTTCCTAATGGCTAAAAGCTCATATCGTGACTTTTGTTCATCACTGACAAATTGCAAACCCCTAGTACTGGCAGGTAAAATGAGAGGGTATGCATCCTTAGTACCTTTAGCAGAAGCGGTTGCAGCTGAAGAGGAGGTTGCCCTTGATAATTTCTTGGGTTGGGATGGAGCCCTTGAAGCCTCTCCAACTTGTTTCTTGCCCATTGTGTGAATAAACAACAGATCTGGACCTAAAAATAAAGGTAGGAGCTGAAAATGGCAAGGGAAGGGATAATTTCTTTCTCTACAACCTTCAACCTCAATAATAGAGGTTAAGGTGTTACACAGAGAAAGTAGGTTGTGGGGAAGGGTATGTTTGGGTGAAGTGATGTGAAATTTTGAGAGAAAAGCAAAGGGAAGTGAAGGAATTGAAGAAATTTGGGAAAATTTGAAAGAATTTAAGAGTTTGAGGGAGGATTTGAGTGGGTAATGGTAAGGGAGAGAGAGGGTTATCGTGCTTTTAGAGAGAGAAAGGGGAGAACTTAAATGGAGAAGAAGGAGGAAGAAGAAGGAAATCGGCCATTTTAGCTGATTTTTAATATGGCATGGTCGTGCCATCAGGTACAGGGCGACCGTGCCACAATGCTGCCTAGGTTCTGTAAATACAAAACGTGGAACGGTCGTGCCATAAGCACCATGCCACTTTTTGAGCATTGATCCATGATTTTCTCGCTCCTTTTTTTTTGAAGTCTTGAGGGGGGTGGCATGGGGTGCCCATGCCAACTTTCTGCCCTCTAAGTCACCTCCTTCCAAATCTATTACTTCTTGTTCTCACTTATTTTTTTCCTTGAACTTTTTCCTCTCATCTCCTCCGTTTTTTTCATTTTCATTTTCTTTCTTTTTTTGTCTTTTTTTCGAAAGCAGTAAAGCTTGGGTTGCCTCCCAAGAAGCATTTGTTTTAGGTTCTTAGCGTGACCATTACCTCAAAGTGGCAGATGATGACAAGATGGAGGAAGGTGAAGATGGTGAAGTGATGAATGGTGTTGCCTCTAGCACCTCCCCAGGGCAAAAGGTAGTGCCTCCAAGAGTAGTAGGAATGGATGGATGTAAATCAGACAGAGTTACAGACCTCATATTAGATCCTCCATTATGATCAAACACTGTGACACTAGAATTAGCTGCATGAGGGATAGAATATGTAAGGGCCACATGAGGTGAAGGAAGAGTAGGAACTGAAGATGGTAAGGATGGAGGGAAATAGAAATCAACCCTCTCACCACAAAACTGAAAGGATATAGTTCCTGCCTACACATCGATCACCGCCCCTGTAGTAGCCAAAAACGGCCTCCCAAGGATGATGGGAATTTGGGAGCTCTTATCCATATCCATCACAATAAAGTCATAAGGGATGATGAACGTACCCATCTGGATAGGAACGTCCTCCAAAACACCCATAGGTCGCCTGAGAGTGCGATCCGCTAGCTGTATGAGCGTGGTGGTGGGCCTCAAACTCAACAACTCAAACCTCTTGCATAGAGAGAGAGGCATCAAACTCACATTGGCCCCCAAATCACAAAGAGCTCCCTCGATTTGCATACCCCCTATATAGTAAAGGATAGAGAAGCTACCATGATCCTGCAACTTTGATGACAATTGACTCTGGAGAATTGAGCTACAGAACTCTCCCATGGGGACTACTAGAACTCCCTCAGTCTCACCTTTCTTGGAAAGGAGCTCTTTCAAAAATTTGAAGTAAGCTGGTGCTTTCTTAAGAGCCTCCAAGAAAGGGGTATCGGCGTAGACCCGCATTAGAATATCCATGAATTGTGTGAATCTGGGCTCAAGTTAAGAGACTTTAGGCCAGGCCAACCTCTGAGAGTAAGGAACAAGAGGCTGATAAGGTCGGACTGGAGGGGGTTGATGACCCTCCTCTTCTTGATTCGGAGCCCCTTCCTTGTTCAATGTAATTGTTCCTGTAGAAATAGGAACTTAGCCACTTCCTAAAGTACGATCATAGGACTCTTCACAACCCCCTCATTACTCGTGTAAATAGCATTGATGTGACCCCTGGGGTTGACCTTGGGCTGGCTCGGTAGTTACCCCTGTGGTCGGGACAAACTGCTAACCTGTTGAGCGATCTGTGCAATTTAAGTGCCTATTACCTTTTGATGGGAGGCTATGGCATCGAACTTGGAGTTCAGTTGATTGATTTGTTCACTAAGAACCTCACGCGTCTTGGATTGGGTCACTATGAAGCGCTCCATAAGGTTCTCTAGGTTGAACTTGGGTTGCGGAGGCGGTAGTTGGGGACGTGGGTTGTAGGGTGTCTTATGTTGAAAAACAGGGGTTTGAGGTTGAGAGGCATTGGGTGGCAAGGGGTTGTTGTTGCGGTAGGAGAAATTAGGATGATTTCTCCAACTGGGGTTGTATGTGTTTGAGTAGGGATTGTTCTGTGGTGGTGGGCGTAGGTTGAAATTTTGCATAGAGTTGGCATGCTCCACTCCCTGGAAAGTAGTGTGGCACTCAAAGGCGGCGTGCCCTTGGATGCCACAGATCTCACATGAAGCTCCAACCTCAAACATCGCAGCGGAGGGACCCCCCACTAAACTCCTTGGAGGAGGAGTCCCAAGCTTATCAAAGCGCTATGCCAAGGCATCAACGTTGCTTGCTAGCAAGTCCACAGCGTCGACTCCATAAACTCCACGGGTCCTCTTTGGGGCCCTCTCGCTAGACTAATGGTAGTTGTTGGAGGCCATCTCCTCCAATAAGGCCTTTGCAGCCTCTATCGACTTCCCCATAAGTGCGCCGCCAGCTGCGTCATCAACATACATCTTTAGGGACTGGTCTAATCCATTGTAAAAGGTTTGGATTAGAAGCCAGTCGGGCACTCCGTGGTAGGGGCATTGCCGTTGAAGATTTTTGAATCTTTCCTACGTCTCACAAAGCGACTCATCGCCTCGTAAGAGAAGGAAACTTAGCAGTCTTGTTAGGGGAAAAGTACTTGCTTAAGAATGCAGTCGATAGGGCCTCCCAGGTTATAAAGGAGTTAGGCTCTTCATTAAGGAGCCAGTCACTGGCTCTGTCTGTTAGCGAGAAAGGGAAGAGCTGTAGTCTAATTGCATCGGCGGAGACCCCGTTGAGCTTAGTCGTGTCACACTTCGCCAGGAAGTTGCGAAGGTGAATATGAGGGTTCTCCGTGGAACGCCCACTAAACTGATCCTTCTCTACGAAGGACACAAGAGCAGGTCGCAACTCGAAGTTTTTCACTTTGACAGTCAGGTTGATAATGGACGAGGTGAGGCCGGTGGCTTGCGGTAGGACATAGTCCCACAGGACCCTAGGATTTCTCTTGGCCATGATGACTTGTTGCTGCGTTCACTTCCTCGCACCGCTCTGCCTTCGTGCAGTGGCTTCTATCTCAGGATCAAAGGGAATGAGTGGTCGATCCCTCTGACGGTGCCTGCGCATATAAAGCCCAAAACTACACCAAGCGTAAGCAGGTTCATGCAAAGCTAAAAGAACAAGGGGGAAAAAGAAGAATGAAAAAGAAAAAGAAAAAGCCTAATCTAGAGCGTTTTGAATTGCTTTCGATGTTGAAACAAGCAACCCCAGTAATGGCGCCAAAAACCTGTTAGTCTTAAAATGTGTTACCACAAGTGCACGGTGCCAGCTGTAGCTAGCAACGGCAAGTACGGGTCGAATCCACAGGGAACTCGGTTTCAACCATCGAACCAACCTATAACACTCTATTTAGGCCAGAGTCTAATAAAATTGGTTTTCACTAAATAACAATTCTATTTTACGAAAGACTATTACTATTATCTAAATCAATACCAACAAGGGTCCTGGATTAGGGTTCACCACACTATTGTGCTCCTTGAATTATAAACTAAGTCATACAATTTGACCCATGCAGACAACTGAAACGAAATGATTACCAATTAAAGTGCATCCATATCTTCTCTCGAAGGTAGCTAGACTGATTAGGTGATCCTAATTATCTATTTTCAGGAAACCGAAATCAACAAAACCACAGGATTAAGTAACCGCTATTTCCAATTGAACTCCTAACTATTTTCTTGTTAAGAAATTAAATTGCTCACAAAGCAGCTCTAAGTAAAGGATTCAACTGTCGTTGATCTCCTAAATCCTAACTTAAGAGCATGAATTCAACCCTTTCAGGTAATTCATCGAACACTTGGTGCGTTCAGTGAGAGTTCAGTCATAAACATGGGCATTCATTCACAAAACCTAGAACATGGTTCCAATTCGCACAATAGGGGGCTACGCCCAATCCAAGACAACAAATTTAACCTCTAATTATCATTTCAATCACAATCACAATCAAGAACATGAACATGATTAAAAGTACTAACTTTGAACTAAAACACAAGAGAAAAAGGGATTACTTTTTATCAACTACAACAATAATCTACCAAATGCTTAAATCAATCCCAATCCAATGCTTCGAAATCAAGAACAACAATTCAGATCTTTAAAAAAAAAAAAAAACCTAAAGTCGCCGTTTTTCAAGAGAGGAGAAGAGAGAAAATTGCATAATGCCTAGTTACAACACGCCATCGCAATTAATCGGGAGTCACTAAGGTAGCACGGTGCCACCGTGCCACTTTGCTGCCTCTCTTTTTCTTGTTTCCTGGGGTGGCACGGTCACCCTGCCTGGCATGGTGCCCCCTTGCCACTTCCTCTTGACACAAAATCTAGCTTTTTGGCTCCTATGTGGCATGGCATTAGCTTGTTTTTGTCGTTTCTTCCAATCGAACTCCTGAAAGCACAAAAATACATCATATAGGCGTATTTAGGGTAAAGAATGCCTAATCAACCTATATACTTTTGAAGTTTTACCGATAACCATGGAATGAGAGGTAAAAATCAAGTCTAAATGAGGTAAAATAGAGGTTTATCATGATCCCTACCAGGATTATGCATATAATGACTTACCACACTCACAGCATGTGACAAGTCAGGCCTAGTGCACACCATAGCATACATCAAACTACCAATTGCACTAGAATAAGGAACATAAGACATCTTCTCAATGTCCTCCTCAGACTGTGGATAAGACTTAGTAGACAATTTGTAGTGAGTAGCAAGAGGTGTAGAAACTGCCTTGTAGTTACCCATATTAAATCTATCAAGTACTTTCTCAAGATATCGACTCTGAGAGAAGTATAACTTACCGGCCTTTTGATCCCTCTGAATCTCCATACCGAGTATCTTTCTTGTTGCACCCAGGTCCTTCATCTTAAACTCCCTACTGAGTTAAGATTTCAACTTGCTGATCAAGGACTCATCCTTGGAAGCTATCAGCATGTCATCAATATATAACAGTAAGTAAACAAAAGAACCATAAGAAAATTACCTGAAATACATACAATCATCATACCGACTGCGTGTGTATCTTTGCCCAATCATAATGGTATCTAACCTTGTATACCACTGTCTAGGAGTTTGGTTAAGTTCATACAAGGACTTCTTCAAATGAAATACACATTGTTCCTTCCTGGGAACAACAAAATGCTTAAGTTGCTTCATGTAAATCTCCTCCTCCAACTCCCGATGAAGGAACGTAGTCTTTACATCAAGTTGCTCCAACTCTAGATCAAACAGGGCAACAAAAGCAAGTAGCACTTCAATAGAGGTGTGACGAACAACTGGAGAGAATACCTCATTGTAGTTAATACCATCCTTTTGGTTGCATCCACGAACAACCAGGGGTGCTTTCCACCTTGCATCTTTAACTTTGGGTATGCCTTCCTTTCTTTTATAGATCCACTTACAAGCTCTCTGCCCTTTAGGTAGCTCATATAAATCTCAAGTTTGATTCTTGTGTAGGCTTTCCATTTCTTCTTACATAGCTAGGACCCAATTAGACGAGCTCGGGTAGGAGATGGCTTCAATGTAAGTTGAAGGCTCAGCACCTTTAGAACTCTCCTCTGCAACTATAAGATCATAAGCTACAAGTCCCTCACTATCTACATAGCTAGTAGGCTTCTTGATCTCCCTCTTAGGATGATCACGGGCTATAGAATAATCATCCTCCACCTGAGGCTGATTAGGACTTGTAGTACTAGAACTAGGTTCAGTAGCCTGAACCTCCATCCTAAGATGATCAGCAGCTCCACCTTAAGTTGCTGCAATCTTCACCTCCATTTTCACCTTCTTACTGGTATCCTCTTGATCACTTGTACCAGTAGAAGAAACAACAGATTTTTTTCCAAAAGATAACACAGTATTTTCATTAAAAGTTACATCTCTACTTTGGATCACTTTCTTAGAATTAGGACACTACATTCAATATCCTTTAGACTCGGATGCATAACCAAGAAACATGCATTTAAGAGCCCTCTGAGCTAACTTCCCATCATTCACATGGACAAACACAGGCCATCTAAATATTCTCAACATAGAATAATCAACAGGATTACCTGACCAAACTTCTTCTGAAATCTAAAAGTTAATGGATGTATGTAGCGATCGATTCACCAGATAACAAGCTGTTGAAATAGCTTCAGCTCAGAAGGCTTTATGATTCCAAAGCCCTGCATTAGAAAGAATACAGCGAGCTTTCTCTAGTAGAGTCCAATTGATGTGTTCTGCAGCTCCGTTCTGTTGGGGCTTACCAATCAATGTCTTGTGCCTAGCTATGCCATTAATAGCGCAGAACTCAGTGAACTCTGACTCACAGAATTCAAGACCATTATCAGTCCTGAGTTTATTTATCTTCCCCTCAGTCTGGTTTATCAGTAAGAGCCTTAAACTTCTTGAATGTGGGAAACGTCTCATTTTTCTGTCTCAAGAAGTACACCCAAACTTTTTGTGAGAAATCATCAACAAATGTTAACATATAGCGCTTACCTCCAAATAAAAGAACCTTCAAAGGACCCCACAGATCAGAATGGATGTAATCAAGGATCCCCTGCATATGGTGCTTATCTATAGAGAAACTAACTCTTTTTTGTCTCCCAAGCACATAATGATCACAAAACTCCATTACTTATGCTACCCGGACAACCTTTCTTACTCAGAATGGTCATCCCCTTCTCACTCATATGGCCCAATCATATGTGCCATAATCTCGTTGTATCAACATCTGCCGATGTTGTACAAACTGATGCTGAACCTGTAACTATTGTACCCTGCAGAAGATAGAGACTTCTCTACCTGAATCCCTTCATCAGCACTATGGCAACCCTCATCACCTTCAGGACACCATTCTCAACTGAGTACCTGTAACCATTAGCCTAAGAGTACCCAAAGAGATGAGATTACAAGTCATATCAGGAATGTGACGAACCTTAGACAACATCCTAACTACACTATCATGGGTTTTAATCTGTATAGTACCCACTCCTGCAACCTTACACTTGGTGTCGTGCCCATAAGTACAATCCCCGTACCAACAAGCTCATAAGTAGCAAATTAGTCTCTATGAGGACACATATGATACGTACAACTAGAATCTAAAACCCAATTATCACCTACCCTCTTTCCAGAGGTAGTGGCAAGAGACACAATAGCAACCAACCCATCACCATTAGACTCAGACTCAACAACATGATCAGCTGTAGCAGGTTTCTTAGACTAATTCTCCTTCTCTTCTTTCTCTTTCTTATTTTTCAGTTTCCAATAGTTAGCAGCAATATGACCTAATTTACCACATAAATACAGCTAGAATCTAAAACCCAATCATCACCTACCCTATTTCCAGAGGTAGTGGCAAGAGACATAGTAGCAACCAACCCATCACCATTAGACTCAGACTCAACAACATGATCAGCTGTAGCAGGTTTCTTAGACTGATTCTCCTTCTCTTCTTTCTCTTTCTTATTTTTCAGTTTCCAATAGTTAGTAGCAATATGACCTAATTTACCACAGAAATTTTAGGTCTCACCAGCACGAGGATTTCTAGACTCAGAATGGTTCTTTCTCCTGTTATCATTCTCCCTTTTTCTCAGTTGTTCTACCCCTTACAACCAATCCCTTCGTAGAATTAGTATGAATATTATGATCAAACTTTTTTTTAGACAATAAGTTTGACTTGACATCCTCAAACGATATAGTATCAAAATTACTATATAGCATGATCTCCTTAAAATGCTTATATGAAGGGGGTAAAGACACAACTAACAAAATAGCTTCATTCTCATCCTCAATTTCCACATCTAAACTTTCAAGATCAACAATAATCGAATTAAAATCATTTAGATGTTTTTGAACAGGAGTACCTTCTGCCATCTTGAAAGTGTACAACATTTCCTTCAATTAGATCTTGTTGGCGAGACTCTTCGTCATATAGAGTTCCTCCAGCTGAACCCAAAGACCCACTGCAATTGGCTTATCAAGTACCTCTCGCAAGACATGTGGTGCCAAGCATAACTGTATGGCCGAAAGTGCCTTCTCCTCCAGTTCTTCCCATTCGTCATCCGTCAAAGAACTGTACTTTTCTTCTTCTGTTCCGTCCATTATTCTTCTGCCATTGTACTAGGTTTCATATGAGGTCCTGAGAGAACCTTCCATAACCTATGCTGAATGAGAATCGCTCTCATCTACACCTTCTAGAGATTGAAACTAATCTCTTCATCAAACTTCTGAACATCAACCTTCATGATTAAAGACATCCTAAACCTCGCTCTGATACCACTTGTTAGAAAATTAGAGCAAACTAATTGCGAAAGCGTTAGGATGAACAATGATAATCAAAAGTAAAATAACGATAACAAGAACAATAAAGAGCACCAAGATTTACGTGGAAACCCAATGCGGGAAAAAACAGGAATGGCGACGAGCACTAACAATCCACTATGAGAAGGAGTGAGTGCAATGCGATCACAATCACAACGAGTAATTTGATGAAGTAACAAGATTACAATCTCTCTTATAATCTCTCTCACAAATCTAGGAAAGTGGAACTAAATATTCGAATGGTATTTCTGGCGGTGTGTTGAGAAGGTAGGAGGCGTGCCCATTATAAAAGGGATAGGAAAAGCGAGGAACCTGCTAGAAACCCTAACCGCCATAGCTAAACAGCCATCGTCCACCACGGGCCGTGGAATGCAAATCGAGCCCACCATGATGTGGGGATGATTGAATTTTTGGGCCACACGCTAACAAGAGTTCTTCCATTGGGGAATTCTTTCTCTCTCTCTCTCTCTCACGATTTATTCTTCGGAATATTGGTTTTCAAGATCTATTGGGCTCATCTACATGGATTTCACACCTTTATTTGGTCAAATGAAATTCAGTATGAGCTAATCCTTCCGCCTCAATAGGTGAAACTAATAATATAGAATACATCAACATGTAACCTAATTGTGCGTCCTCGAAATGAAATTAAAATAAACAAATAACAGCAAAAAATGAAAAGGAACTCAAGGAGATAACGGTTAATTCCATACCTTCTGCCACCCACAGAAATTGAACAAGTCTTTAGGGAAAACAAAAAACGAAGTTAAAAGAGAACAAATAGAATCAAAAGGCAACTTGTGTTTAAATATATCTTGAACATTTCGACATAGATTCGGTGAGATAAACTATAAATCCTTGTAGTTCACAATCTCTTTGAGCTACTATTTTGAAAAGTAACTTGATTATGCTTTAATTTGCACTCTTGGACAAATTTTCACAAGCTGTCAGTGCAATGAACAATAGGAAAGGGCTCATTCAATTCACCTTAATTTAACAATAATATTGTATATTCTTCACCGGCGTCAACATACATAAACCTCAATTTACAACGGGGGAACCCACATTGCAATACTGACCTCTTAGCAGAGGTTTTGTTATTGTTGATCATATTCATGTAAAAGCCAGTACAGGGTTATGAGAACCATACGGAGGCCAAGTTACACTTGCCCGGTCAATGTTATCCAAACCAAAATAATCAAATTAGAGATATCAGTTAATTATCCAAACAAACTTGCAGTTTGTTGTTTTACCTCCATCAAGTCTCCTTCAAAAATGCTTTGGAAGGCAACTAAATATAACATCGTCATAGCCCATAAATCGCTTTCCAATAAAGAGTCAAAACCTCATACATCAATTAAACTCCATGCTTTACTTAAGACTACGGCAACAGAGCAATATGTAGTCATGTTTCTTGGGATAGTCCAATGGTTAAACAAGTTATGCATACTGTTATTATAAACATGAAAGTTCTCAAGATGTAATTTGTCGAAGAGCTAGTATGTTGTTTTACCTCCATCAAGTCTCCCTCTGATTTATCATATTCTGCATATTTGCCTCCAACTAGTGTCATGGGGCACATCTGTATATAGTTCTAGTGAACGGTAAGCCTTTGATCTGAGTTTGCAATGTTCATGATGACATTAAGGGGGAAGCTTTCTTACTCGAAAAAGATTAAAGAACAAAAGATAAATATAAACTTAGCTAAAAAATACAACAGTAGGAAGAGCTATATACCTCATGGTACTAAGCAAAAGTAGCCCCAAGCCTTGGAGATGGGCTCGACAACCACCCTAGTGACATAACAGTGTAGGCATGCTATTTAGGAAGAAACTAGTTCTACATATAAGCTCCTTATTATACTCATTGCCAAATAAATAATGCAGCAGTAAACCCTTCTCAAAAGTTTAGGGATCCATGTGAGTGAAACATCTAAAAAGGAAAAGGGGGGGCTAGCTTTAGATAACTAATCGTAAGGAACCATCAGGAGTAGCTTCAAATAACTTGACCCGATTAGTTTTCACTACTCTTCCCTTGTACAAGGTCCTTCCTCTGCATCTTCAAACTGAATCAGTGGAATGCATAGCCTTGGAATTAAGTTGATAACATATTTCTAATGATATTGCTAAAAAAATATATATGTAATAAGTGACTGATCCAATCAGGCCAATTATGAGCATTGCAGAGCCCATAATGTGAAATACTTACTAGATTTGACAAATTAAGGACCTGAATGAGTGACATACCTTTGGAAGAATCATAAGATGAATCAAGATGTAATAAGAACTTAATTGAGAGGACAATGATGCAGATGTTGACACTAAAGCTAATGTTAGCTTCTCACTAAGGTAGGTTTCAAGTACTTTAAATCCCTTAGAACTTGTCCCTCCAATAGCCAAGCTAAATTCACACAAAAATTCCAAACTTTCCTACCTCCTGCACCCCCCAAAAAGACACAAATTAGTATCCAAAGACAACAATTTCAAAATCCCAATCCTAACCCTGATTCACCTAGAATATGAACATCTAATTTCACAATCAACTAATTCAATGCATCTTATGCATAGAAAACGGAAAAGGTACAGAGGGCTTATAGTGTGAGGCCAAGAGATTAAACTCATAATTCCCTCTCACTTTCAGGATCTTATTAACTTTGAATTAAAGAAGGTAAGGGGCAGGAAGCGAAGAATGAGAAATTCCTAAGTTTGATGGGAAGAAAGAGAGATGAATTTGAGTTGCAAATTAAGAGCATCGATAGATCTTTGCATAATTACCTTCGAATTGAGGTAATTATTTTTTAAGAAGGGGGAATAGTGTGAGAAGACAGCTACGGATCATATTTGAGGTTGGGCATATAATCATTTTTAATGTTTTCTCTTTTCTAGCTTGTTCGATACTTTTAGTTCTTGTTAAATTTTTTAATTTTAATCTTTCCCTTTTAATTTTCAATTTACGTGTCCTTTGTGAAATTACAAAACTCTCTTTAATGGCAGAACATGCAGATCAATAACGACAACGTCAAATATTGTCATCAAATAATTTTAAGATAGTAAAATTAGACAACCAAAAAATATTGTTTGTCATTGTTAGTACTAATGAATGATAATTTTTACACATCGTCATTATTTATTGGTTGTTAGAAGTCTACATTGTAGTAGTGCATGATGATGATGACGATGATGATGATGAGCATGAAGATGAGGATAAGGATGAGGATGAAGACGAAGATGATGCAGATAATTAGATGCTTAGACATTATGAATTGGGGATGGAGGAACTAGATGAAAGAGCATGCATTCACTTGTTCTTCTCCTCAGATATACAAAATGGAAGAAAAGACGCCGTAACAATCACACTCTCTCCATCTTCGCATCTTTCAACATCCAGAATCCGAATTTCTACTGAGAAATCAATGTGATCCTCCATGTTTTCACTTGTTCTTCTCCTCAGAACCAGAAGTAGCAAGCTGAGAACGTGAGAACGCCAAAATCGATCGAATTTAGAGTTTCAGAGAGAATGCCTGCACATAAATTCAGCAAATCTACGAGTTGTTGACGGAAGAAAATAAAACCCATAAACAAAACCCAGGAACGTTCTTCACGAGCATGTACTCAACCTGCCCATGAATTCACGAGTCATCAATCAATTTTTCCAGGAAATTATTGCCTCGGAAACAAAAACCATAAACAAATTTGAGAATTCAAGGGGAGAGAGAAGTTAGATAGATGAAGAAGGATAGGAACAAGTGTTGGGTTTTATGGCCCAAAATTCGAGTACCGGCACGGTGGGACGACGCTGCGCGAACACGGACGTGCCACGACGAAGGAGCACCAAGCCGAGGGAGGCAGAAAATTGGCACGGCGGTGCCGTGCCATGTGGCACTGGGTGACCGTGCCACGTGGCAAGGTCGTGCCACGTGTCTTTTCGCCGCCTCTTTCGGATGGCGGTTAGGGTTTCTGTCTCCGAGGGGGATTCCTCCTGGCGGCTAGGGTTCTACTTTAAAGGGAAAACCCCTACTGTTTAGACCCTATATAAAGAGAGTCAAGCCTAGGATCTAAATAACTCCATATCCCAGTACTCATAAACACATTGAGAGGTAAAAGTAGTTTGCGAGAGATTACAATAGAGAAAGATTGTAAGTCTGCTCTTAGATCGAATCACTGAGGTGATTGTGATCGTGGTGTACTTTCCTGCTCATAGTGTATTGTTTTGGTGCTGTCACCGTCCGTGGTTTTTCCCGATTTGGGTTTTCCACGTTAAATCTCTTGTCTTCTTATTTCTGTTTTCTGTTATTCACTTGATTTCTGAATTTCTAATTCATCCTATTGCTTCCGCTATACTGTTACTTTGATATTAATCCTAACAAGTGGTATCAGAGCTTTGGTTATAGGATGTCTTCTATCATGAGGGTAGATATTCAGAAATTCGATGGGGAGATTAGTTTTAATCTCTGGAAGGTGCAGATGAGAGCAGTTCTCATTCAGCACGGGTTGTGGAAGGTTCTGAAGGGACCTCACGTGAAACCTGAGAAGATGACAGAAGAACAGTGGGCTGAAGATGTAAAGAAGAGACGTGGGTTGTTGACGGAGGACGAATGGGAGGAACTGGAGTTGAAGGCGGTTTCAGCCATACAGTTGTGCTTAGCACCACATGTCCTGCGAGAGGTGCTTGATAAGACAACTGCGGTGGATCTTTGGGCTCGGCTGGAGGAACTCTACATGACGAAGAGTCTCGCCAACAAGATCCGTTTGAAGGAAAGGTTGTATACCTTTCGTATGGCTGAAGGTACCCCTGTCCAAAAGCATCTGAATGAGTTTAACTCTATTCTTGTTGACTTGGAGAGTCTAGATGTGAAAATTGAGGATGAAGATAAGGCTATTTTGCTTGTTGTGTCGTTACCCCCTTCTTATAAACACTTTAAGGAGATTATGCTATATAGTAATTCTAATACTATATTGTTTGAAGATGTTAAGTCAAACCTGTTGTCTAAGGAGAAGTTTGATCTTGACATTCATGCTGATTCTGCTGAGGGATTAGCAGTAAGGGGTACAACAACTGAAAAGGGGAACGGTAATAGGAGTAAGAACCGTTCTAAGTCTAAAAATCCTCATGCTGGTAAGACCTGCAATTACTGTGGTAAATTGGGTCATATTATTGCTAACTGCTGGAAACTGCAAAAGAAGAAGGAGAAAGAGGAAGATAATCTTCAGGAGCCTGCTGAAGCTTCATTTGCTGAATCTGATTCTGATGGTGACGTGGTGTTCGCTACCTCTACTGAAAGAGGGAGTGATTCTGATTGGATTCTTGATTCTGGGTATACCTATCATATGTGTCCTCACAAGGATTGGTTTTCAACATATGATCCAGTTGACTCAACTGTTGTTCACATGGGCAATAACGCCCAATGTAATGTAACTGGAGTCGGTACTGTTAAAATCAAGACCCATGATGGTGTTGTCAGGACTTTATCGAATGTTCATCATGTTCCTGACTTGAAGCGTAACCTCATCTCGTTGGGCACCCTTGAATCCAAAGGGTGCAAATATTCAGCTGAAGGTGGAGTTCTGAAGGTCTCAAAGGGCAGTAGGATTCTGCTGAAGGGTTTGAGGCAAGGAGGCCTCTATGTCTTGCAGGCATCTACTGTGACAGGTTATATGAAGGAAAGTTCATATAAGTCATCTCCCAGAGCTAAGTTCAAGCATTGCTTGGACTTAGTTGGCATTCGCAGTTTTTGAGGGCCCTGCGGGGCATAGCCCCATAGGGGGCATCACCCTTTGGGGTGAGACGACGGCGACGGAAAGTTGAACATTGAAGATTTTGGTCCAAGGTGGAGATTGTTGGGTTTTATGGCCCAAAATTCGAGTACCGGCACGGTGGGACGACGCTGCGCGAACACGGACGTGCCACGACGAAGGAGCACCAAGCCGAGGGAGGCAGAAAATTGGCACGGGGGTGCCGTGCCATGTGGCACTGGGTGACCGTGCCACGTGGCACGGTCGTGCCACGTGTCTTTTCGCCGCCTCTTTCGGATGGCGGCTAGGGTTTCTGTCTCCGAGGGGGATTCCTCCTGGCGGCTAGGGTTCTACTTTAAAGGGAAAACCCCTACTGTTTAGACCCTATATAAAGGGGGTCAAGCCTAGGATCTAAATAACTCCATATCCCAGTACTCATAAACACATTGAGAGGTAAAAGTAGTTTGCGAGAGATTACAATAGAGAAAGATTGTAAGTCTGCTCTTAGATCGAATCACTGAGGTGATTGTGATCGTGGTGTACTTTCCTGCTCATAGTGTATTATTTTGGTGCTGTCACCGTCCGTGGTTTTTCCCGATTTGGGTTTTCCACGTTAAATCTCTTGTCTTCTTATTTCTGTTTTCTGTTATTCACTTGATTTCTGAATTTCTAATTCATCATATTGCTTCCGTTATACTGTTACTTTGATATTAATCCTAACAACAAGAAGATGCAGCGAAAGAAGAGAGAGAAATGAGCTGTGTTTGCTTTGTTGATGAAATGAAAAAATTGAATGTTTCTCTCTTACCTTCTTCAACATGCCCATGTTTAATCCAACACCTCTGACATCATCTCCTCCAGAAACCTTGAGCTCCCTTTGCTTTGGCTTGAGGTTGATAGAGACGGGGATGATGATAATACATGATAAAGAGAGAATGGAGGTCTCTTTTTTGTTTTTTTAAAGTTGAGTTGGGGGTGCTTTTATAGGGAGGGGGAATACGGCGGTCACATGGGGAGTGATAGAGATGGGCCCAATGAAGACAAAAGGGGGTTTAGATAGAGCTATAAAAGTCTGACCCGACGCGATAACTCGACCTGAATTTACTGAGAGAAACACGAATCTCACCCGAACCGAATCTATTTCGATCCGAAATCGACACAATTTAACCGTTTAGTGTGAAAACTTGTTATTTTTCAATTTTGAGCAAATCTAAGTTATTTTCAAGGCCGACACAAAATTGACCTGTTTATTAAGTGGGTCGACCCGACCCGACCCGTTTTACAGCTCTAGAGTTGGGTAATTTTTGGGAATGTCATAATCTTTGGGAGAAAAAGCAGTTTTTTGAATTTTTGACGGGGCAAGTGGGCAGTACCGTTAAATTTTCAAAAGATTTTGCCGGAATGTGTCGAAATTTATTACTATCAAATTACAAGAAATCATTTTAACAGATAATTCCACCAAAAAAATGTCTTTACCTGCCAAATTCTGCCTCAATTACAGCAAAAAGCATGACCCGTCAATATATTGTCTTTTCCACCAAAATTTCTGATTAAATTACTGATCACACTTCTTTCCGTCAAAAATGTCCGTCATAGTTATTTTTAGATATAATTTTTGCACTTATTTTGGGCTTCTTTTTTTAAATTGTATTTATGTGATTTTTGTTAAAATTGCATAATAACTGTCAACAAAAATTAAAATTTCATATGTACATAGATGTCTATGAAGTTCAATTTTGTTAATCTAAAATGTTGAAAGTTCAAATTTGAAATATTAAAATTTTAGGTTTTTTATTGTAGAAAATTTCGTGGTGATGGAAATTTTGTCAGGTGCTCATCACAATTTTGACGGAAAGCGGTCGTCACAAATTGAAGTTCAACTTTGTAAATCTAAAGTGTTGTAAACCTTTGGATGTTCTGACGGACATACTTTTCTGTAAAAATTTTCCATCAAAAAGCATTTTGACAGACTATCAGTCTGTCAAAATTTCCGTCAGAATCATACTGACAGATTGTCAGTTCGTCAATACAGTCCGTCAGTTGAAATTTTGACGGGCTGAAAGTCCGTAAAATTTTCCGTCAGTATTTCTGACGAGTCGGTCGAAATGTCCATTTCGACCGGTGAGTTTTTGATGGAAACAATTTTCTTCAAAATTTCCGTCAGTAGGTCAATTATTATGTATTTTTCACTTAGTTTTATAACACTTGGTTATTAATTTACCGCATTATGTGTTAACTGTCAAACCTGCTATTCTCTACGTGGTATGTTGTGTGAATAAACTATTGATATGTACAATCGTTATTTACACTTGTATTTGTTGTCAAGTACTTGAGGTATGGATTCCGACCATTTTTGCTCGAGACCGAGGAAGAGGGCGTGGCAATAGGAGCAACCATGAGTGCTTACACTCCAGATGTTTCATGAACAATCTTAATCCCTAATCAATTTGGATAGTTGCTATGAGGTCTTTCCATTAATCTAAGACATATATCCCAAGACAAACTTTAATTCCATGCTCAATCTAATCATATTTTGCTAGGTTATGGTTAGGTTATGGTTTCTTTCTTCAGTATTCTTTGGAAGACTTTCAAAGGGTTGTGGTTTGTTGGTGAAAATTTCCTTCGTGTTCAACTTGGGGTTCCAAATTTTAGCCTTCTTAAGCTAAGATTAATTGTATAGTGTTAATGATTCGCCTATTGTGTGCTTTGATACGTCGCCTTTCACTTCCATTGCCCAACACATAGGTACTCCTCTGAGAACTGATGAGGTTACTACTAAAGACATATTCTTTTTAACTTATAGTAAGTACTTATCATTAACATTTAGTATATTTTAGTACAATTCACAACAGTTACGCACAATTCAACACTCATAAAAGTTATTAATTGATTATGTTATCATTAAATCCAAATTACCTATTTCTTATCGATAATTGGACTTATTTTACTGATAATATGAATATATTTATTATTGTTATGGTAAAATTCGTTTAAACTTGAAGAATTTTTACATTTTACAATGAAATAAACTGTTTCACACCTTTAGGTATAATATAAAAATATTATTATTATTACGTATGTGAAATGCATATTATTATTTGATAGATATATTATTATATTACATAGATACATAGATTTGCCATAGACTATGTAAAAATGACATATTTTAAGAAGACAATTAAAATTGGAAGATAAATTTGTACATGCAATATATTCTTATATCTGATTTTTACCCTATCTCATGGTTTTTAAAAAAACATATAGTATATACTTCTTGATTGTTTTGCTCGAACTTGGGTTTCTGTTAATTTTGGCAAACCCTAATCAATGTGGATTGACTCTTCAATCAAGAAGTCGTGTACGAAAATCCTTCATGACTCTATAATTGTGGCCCTTGGAGACACCTTCAACCTGACTGCTCCTCAAAGATCCTATACTACATCCCAAGTAAGTGACAAGTGATTCTTCTGACAACACAAAGTCTTGTCTAGGATCTAGTCAAAAGACCCCTCCTATTCATCCCTAAGACGCTCTTTGCGGTTTATCTTAGAAGGAAATAATTATCGGCGTGATAATCGATGTAGATTACAGAATAGTATATCTACCAATTATTTGTTGAGAGTGGAACCTCCCAAGGCTTTGGTTGACCCTATGGCTTTGGCCATTGTCAAGACCCCCCCACCCCAAAAGCCATGTTCTTGCTCATCTATTTGTTCCCCTTCTGTGTCACCAGTCACAATGAATTTTCCCCTTCCTTTTCAACCCTTTTTGATGCTACCATTTACTATGGTCATTGTTCCAGCAGAAGTGGAGGAAAGTGGTAACTAAGAAACTCCTAATTGCAGACCAATATGCCATCGAAAAAGAAGAACTAGGTATAAAATGGCCTCTCATCCTTTTCATCGATATTCTTGAACGAAATATGAAATACTGTCACATCCTCCTCGATATTCCTGAACGAAACACCAAATATCGCCATATCCTTTGTCGAGCTCATATACTACAAGCTTCAATATCTACCTCCCCCAAATTGATTGATCTTAGGCCCCTTTCGAATTATGATGGTGACAATTCAACGTGTCTCATGACTAGTTAACCATCTTTAGCACTTTAGGTGACTCATGTTGTTGTAATTTGTACTTACTTTGACTCAGTTACTTATAGTTGTTGTTGGCCTATGTCTTTTGAAGTCGGACTTTAGAATATACTCATAATTTTAACTTTATAATATTAATTTCGTTGGTTTTCCAAAAGAAACTGGAGGGAAGGGAAGTGATGAGATGGAGGCTTGGAATCATGTTTTCTTTCTAACGTAGGTAGTGTTTGAATAGGGGGGAAGATGATTTTTTCAAAAAATAGTTTTTCAATTTTTCGTTGTTTCGCATAATAAATGATGGAAAATTATTTTTCAAGGAAAATGATTTTCCCCCTAATGCAGGAAAATGATTTCCTTTTTGAAAAGATAGGAATTTGATTTTCTTCCTTCAATTCTTTAATGATAAAATCAGCCCAAATTTAGATACAAAATTCGATTTCAACAGTTTGGATCAAAACTTGACTATTCAATGGAAAAGATTAAAATAAACTCAAATCTAGATTTTGAGCTCAAGTTTCTTTCATTTGATCAACATTTATCTTCGCCACGATAATTTAATCAACATTTTGTGCCAGTTAAACAATTAAGTTGACTCGTCGCGAAAATAATTTCAACTGTTTCGATCAAAACTTGATCATCAGATAGAAAAGATTAAATATGCTCAAATTCAGATTTGAGCTCGACATTTCATCATTTGGTCAACATGTTTTTTCATCACGACAATTTAATTGATATTTTTCACTACTAAAATAATTCAGTTAATATTTTTTACCACTAAAACTATTTGAGCAGTTTAGATCGAAACTTATTCATCAGATATGAAATATTGATATAGGCTCAAATCCAAATTTTGAGCTCAACATTCTTTCATTTGATCAATATTTTTCCCAACATGACAATTCAGTCAAGATTTTTCATCACTTAAACAATTCAATTAATATTTTTCACCACTAAAACAATTTCAACAGTTTGAATCGGAAATTGATCATTAGATAGGAAAGAATCAAATATGCTTAGATCCAAATTTTGAGCACAACACTCCTTCACTTGACCAACATTTTTCTCCGCTACGACAATTCAATCAAGATCTTTTGTCACTTAAACAATTCGATTGATATTTTTCGTCACTAAAACAATTTCAACGGTTTATATTGAAACTCGATTATTCAATAAAAATATTTTAAAAAGTTCAAATATGAATTTTAAGTTTAAGAGTCCTTCATTTGATCAACATTTATCTCTAATATGGTAATTCAGTTGATAGTTTTCGCCATTTAAATAATTCAGTTGGCACTTCCCCTTTTTTCCTGAAAAATAATTTATCTTATACCAAACGATGAAAAATGTAGCACGAAATCAATTTTCTTTGAAAAAATATTTTCCATGGAAAATAATTTTTTGAAAAAACCGTTTTTCTTCCAACCAAATACGACCTCAGGATAATATTAATACACATGCATACACGCGCGCACACCCGCACACATGCATCCACACACGTAGGCATGCATGCCAACATACACAGACAAACATAGACACACGAACATTGATATATATGTTTATACACATACAAATGTAGAATTGGTAAACCAACGAGTTCGGCTCCATAATAAAAGTTGCTGGTAAGAATGGGCTTTAGTTAATACCATGTCAAATCGAATCAATATCCTCAACCCATAAAAATCTTTAGGATATTGGGCAATGGTTAGACTGGGGATATGTTTTTTCATCCCTTTTATGAATTGACTATTGACTTCGTAATTTTTAAAATTAGTAGTTCTCAAATCCTTTTCCTTTACCTCATGATGGTTCCTAATATTTGTTTGAATACTCGAGCCTTGATTTAGAGGATCTTCCCCGGGCCCCCAAAAAAATCAAGAGAGTGGACAACTATTGCGATCCACTTCTTACATTGAACATGCTTTCTATGGCCAATCAATGACACCTAGAACGCAATCCATGGAGTTTTTTTTACCCTCCTTTTGTTCAGTGGGTCGCAAGGTGATAGTGTACTTGATCCCTTCATAAATATTGTTGTTTAAGCAAAATATGATTAAATTGAGGGAAAGACCTTGAGGTAATTAAAATTAATTTGACCTTGGGGTCTCCGAATTCCATGCAGAATTTTGAGAAGACGTAAGGGAAAACTGTGACCAACCCTTACCAAAGGACATTTTCCAAGGCTCCCAGATTCGGGTTTGAACTTCCGTTGATTGAACCCACGACATACTGGGAATAAGTGGCCCTTCCCCTAGTTCCCATGCTGTCAGCTGCTGGCGACGACACCTTCTCTCTTAACAAGGGCCAGAAGTCTCACTCGTCTCCAATCCGTCCCAACTTTCTTGATCTATAAAGTGACTAAGCCCTGACTTTGATACTCCTTAATCTACTATCATTTACTGTGTCTTCAACGAAGTCAGAGTTTAACCATTGTTGATAATGCTATGAAGTGACCGACCCGTCCCAGCCTTGGGGGCAAGCGAGAAGGCAGGAGCGTCCACCTTCCTAGAGAGTTTAAAAACTCAGTGCAAGGGGACTGCCACCGTTTTTTTCCTTTTTTTTTTTTTGGTTGTTGGGAGGAGGGGGTGTTGCCACTGCGCCTTGGGAAAGGGTTACAGTAGGGAGGTGGGCCGTTGTAACGGATCAAGGAGATCATTGCATGAAGCATGTGACGAGGCCTTTGCCTGACGTATGAAGTGCACACAAACAGATCCATGGTATAGCGGCTCGTGTTTTTAACATTACGTGGTGCACCACCTCACACCCATAAATAAACTTTTCGAACCTTCTCGGCAACATGATGGTGCAATACTTGCGCAGGTACTATTAAAAAGAGAACAAATACATGCATTGACGCATTGTCTTTCATTTGACAGGTTACCTATAACTTTAACCCCAAATTAAACCAAAAAACAAAAAAGACAATTCCCTACCATCAAACAATACCAGATACTTCAAAATTTATCAAAAACTGGTACACGGTATTCCATTGTAAGCGATAACCAACTCTGACATAATTTGGTAACGATCTGTAATTTCATTGGAAGAATGCCATCTTTGCACAGTGTACATGCCCGCAAATACCCAAGTTAGCATTGGAAGAAATCAATGAGATCATCAGAGTCCGACATGTCTACAAAAGTAAGATTCTGATGCCCTTTTACCGGGTGGTCCTGTAAGCCTGGAGGGAAAAAAAGAGAAAAAACAAGGCTTAATACCCTTTCACAAACCAGTCCCAACAAAACAGTTATGTTTTGAGCAAAAATGAAAAAGGAAGCTCTCGTTCTCTCGGCATATGCTTAGACCTATGAACTAGTGTGCGCTGCTGCCATGGCCAAGGCAGCCAAAGCTCGACAGTCACTCTCAGAAGCTTCAATGGTCACTGGAAGATAACCAATTACAATCAGAAGCCCATCTTGTTCGAGCAGGAGTAATTTCAATGGTACCGTGTTTTCAGCAGCAGATAAAGTTGTTACAGTTTTTGAGTCAGAAATTTTACCTTGCCCTGCTCGATCTGAGTCCACAACGGTGGAGGAACGGTAGCAGAATGAGGAGAGGGGGAATCGAGAAGTAGAGGTCCCAATTGTGCGAAATCAACATGAGGAGCAACCTTCAATGAGCTGGAGATGTCGGTCTACTGGTGAATGAGCTAGGTGAAAACCTTTGAGTTTCCCTCCTAATGATTAAATTAAGATTGATCCGGATGATATTCCTGAGGTGGAGTTTTGGAGCTCATCGATTACTTGTTTTGTTTTGGGGACTAATCCGCCCTTCAAAGTTATGAGGGTTTCTTCAAGAGGGTTTGGTCTAAATACAATGTGGAAAAGAGTTGATGGTAAAAAGAGGTCTATTTCTAGTTAGATTTGGATCTGTGATGAACATGGAGTCTCTGTCGTAAAACGGACCTCTGTTTTTTGATAAGAAACCTGCAATATGTAAGAAATGGAATCCGGGTGTGGAGCTGAAAAAAGAGACCATTCAGACTGTGGAGACATGGGCTTAAGGTAAAATATCTGGGCAGCCCTAGTTTGGGTAAAATTGTGAGCAAAGTAGGTGTCCCGAAGATGACTGATAGAATTCCTGCAAAATGGGAAAGGATGGGTTATGCTCGAGCTCTTTTGAGGTGAATTTTGCTAGAAGTTGCCTGCCACTATCACCTTCGAGAATGATAAAAAGAGTTGATGTACATCAGAATGCTATCTGTGAATGGAAAACATTGCAATGCAAGTGCTCTCTGTTTGGGCATGATGAGAATGAGAGCAGGAAGTAAACAAAGACTACTCAGAGATGGGTCCGAAAGGTGCAGCAGCTTTCTACTACTGATCAGCCTGTACAAAGTGATGGTGAAACTGGATCATCAGATGAGGGCAGTTTTATCACACCTAGAAGGACTATTGGAGCCATTGTTCAGAGCTGTAGTTCAATCTGGCATTGGGGTAAGTGCTCGAATTCTTATGCCTTGTTGCCTGATCACTGTTTAGTTGTGGAACCTGTGCTTGAGTTAATGGGGGAACCGGATGAAATGGACACTGAATCCTTAACTCCTAATGGATAATCTGGGCTTCTGGATCATCAGGAGGCTTAAAAAGACTGAGAAGCAAACTGAAATAAAGAGCCTCCTAATCAAGACTAAGTTAGGTTGGTGCGTGTGCTTGAAACAAAAGTCTAGAACATGGGTAAGATCTGATAAGCATGACTTCAGTCAATGTTTCAAGTCACTGTATCCGATATTTCCTTTCAGCATATCCATTGTCATGTGGTGCATAGTTCTGACAAAGCTATCTTTACTCCTTGATATATGGTTCTAATGAAGCTAAAGAGAGGGGCACTCCGGAAACAATTGAGAGCCTATAGGCAGCCAATTCATGGGCATTGGCTTTTGCTTGGGGATTTCAACAATGCATTACAAATGCATGAGAGGGTAGGCGACAATGTTCCCTCTTCTACTGAACTTCAAGACTTCAAGCACTTCAGGAATGCTTTGAGGAGTGTGCTTTGTTTGTTCTGAAGTACAGGGGCTGCCAATTCAATTGTAATAACAAACATGAAGAGGGGCCTAATGTATTTTCCGAAATTGATATAGTTGAGCTGAAGAATGGATCCATTTTTGTCCAAAAAGTGAGGCTGTTTTTTTCATCTAGAAGGAGTTTCAGATCATTCTCCTGGGACGGTGGGGTTCTATGATACTATACAACTAGGGGTATGTTCATTATGAGCATATTAGATGAGCAGATAGCAGGTTTGACCAGGTCTGATCAAGTTTGATCAGCAAAAAGTAGATTTGAGCAGGTTTCACTACTAGAAAGCATGTTTGACGAGGTTTGGAAGAAAGTTAGTGAGTGGGTTGAAACAGGTTGGAACAGATTTGACTAGCACTTCGCAGGTTTCAGCAGATTAAAGCAGATTTGACTAGCAGTTAACAGATTTAAACAAGTTTGAGCATATTGGAGCAGGTAACAAGTTCAGGTCAATATGCTCATAACGAGTGGCCCTAGGTCTAAAACCGTTTAGATATTTCAATATGTGGAGTTTGCAAGCGGATTTTGCTCCCTTGGTGGATGCCACTTGGCGCCAACCTGAACATGGAACTAAGATGTTTAAGGTGGTTAGTAAACTGAAAACCTTAAGAGGCCAGCTGAAGCTATTCAATAAAACACTTTGCTGATGTGGAAATTTATGCTTGTCAAGCTCAGGTACACATAGAGGGTGTCCAAAGAAAATTGAACAATGATCCAACAAATACATCTCTGGGTAAGGAGGAGAAAATAGCTGTACAAACCTTTAAAAAAAAAAAACAAAAAACAAAATGAGGCCTCACCGAAATTTTGCCACAATTTGGTGATACTAACTCCAGTTTAATTAAACTGGATGAGAAGCAGGACACAGCAAACTAGAGTTTATGCAATCCAAGATATGCATGAGAATCATGATGAGGATCCTGCTAATGTTGGTCAGGCATTTGTTTGATACTATAAGCACCTGATTGGATCGATATCTAAAGCTTCAAGGGTTGTAGATCTTGTCATTGTGATTTGTGGCTACGGAGCCTAAAGTTAGAAAATCACAAGCAAATGCATCAATAGAATCCATTGCTGGACAGGAAATTAAATATGCACTTTGAAGTATCCCTGGTGTTATAAGCCCTACTGCAGATGGCTTCAAAAGCCAATTTTTTCAAAGACACCTAGGATATCTGTGGAAAAGACATTGTTGAGGCGGTTCAGGATTTCTTTGCATCAGGAAGATTACTGAAACTTAAAACTACCAACATCAGATTGTTCCAAGGAAGCCTGCCCAAAATACGGTGAAAGACTTTCATCCTATATATTGCAGCAATGTGCTTTACAAAGCTACATCCAAGGTTTCACGCAACAGCTGGAGGGTAATTCTTGTCTCTCTTGTTGATCATGATCAAGCTGCCTTCATGAGGGTAGAAACATTTTGCAAAATGTGCTCTTATGTCAAGACATGGTCAAAGTGTATAAAAGGAAGAATATACAATGAAGGCTATTGATGAAGCTAGATATTCTGAAGACATACGACTCCTCACACTGCGAGTTTGTCTTCAACTTACTCCATGCTTTGGACTTTCATGAGAAGTTCGCGGTAGGTTAAGCAATGTAGTACTACTGCAAGATATTCTATATTGATCAATGGCAGTGTTTATGCGTTTCCGGAGGGGAAATGTGGGCTTAGACAAGGGGATCCAGTTTCCCCATGCTTGTTGTGATATGCATGGAATACTTCTCTAGGAGTTTGAAGCTCGCTGGATTACATCAAGATTTTTGCTTTCCTCCTAAGTGTAAAAACATCAAAATCACCCACTTGTGCTTCGCTGATGATGTGATATTGATGTCTAAAAGAGATGTTGAGTCTCTTAGTATCCTAATGGACTATTTGGGGATATTTTCTTTGATGGGGACTATTTTGGGAGATCTGCATCTGTCTTAAAATCAGCCAAGATAAGTCAGAGATTATTTTTGCTGGTGAAGATGAACAGACACAACATCCCCAGATTACAGGATTCAATATAGGTTCTCTATCAAATATCTAGGGGTGCCTTTGTCTACAAATAAGCTATCCACGGCTAAATGTCAGATATTAATTGAGAAAATCACTTGCAAAGTAATAAACTGGGCTGGAAAAAGAAGTGAGTTATGCAGGCAGAGTCCAATTGATTAACACTGTTCTGATTGGCATGCAGACGTATTCGGTTTCTATAATTGTTTTACCAAAGTCCATAATCCATGAGGTTATACAAACATGTCGTAGATTTCTTTGGATTGGAGATCATTAAACTGATAAAACTCCACTGGTGGCATGGGACCTTGTTTGCAGGTCCAAGTCACATGGAGCGCTGGGTATAAGAAATGTTGAAACATGGAATTTAGGCTCCTTGGGAAGATATGCATGGAGCATATCAAATAAGACTCACACTTTATGGGTGAGGTGGGTTAATCATGTGTATTTGAGAACAGGTAACAGATGGAATTGCAAGGCTGCTAGTGGACCTAGTTGGTCATGGAGGCAAATCACCAAGATCAAAGAACTTCTAACGTTAGGGTATGATGTGCAAACTGGAAGACGGATGCAGTGCACAGATGGAACTCATACTATAGCAAATGGCTACAAATGGTTTTTAAGGGATGATGTGAGAAGACTGCAATGGCCTAAGGTGATATGGGCAAGATAGAATCAGCCTAGAGCTTCATTTATTAGTTGGTTGGTGGTGTTGGATGCACTGAAAACAAGAAGTAGATCGAAAGTTTGGAATGTGATTCAGGATAATGTACGCGTCCTGTGTGGAACAGAAACAAGGTACCACCTATTCTTTAACTGCTCTCACAGGAAGAAAGCACTTCATTTTGCTGAATTTAGGGTTCAAACTTCCAGAGATAAAAAGCTTGGGATGGGATGGCAAGCAGCTGTACAGCAAGTGCTACAAAGAAGAACTTCTTCTGTTTATTTCTTACAACTTTAGTTTACAAGATTTCGATTGAGAGGAACAGTAGGATAAATAACCAGAGATCAACCCAAGTACATAACCTTGAAAGGGAAATTTTATTTTTGGTTAAATCCCAGATTTTTTATTAAGTCAGGACAATAGGGACAAATTAGCTACTTCATGCAGTTGAAGGTTTTGGAGTAGACTTGGGTATATCCAGGTGAACTTTTGTAATTGGAACTTATGGACTGCAATAATGCTTGCTTACCCTTCCCCCCCCCCCCCCCAAAAAATCCCCCTTCCCCCCCCCCCCCCCCCAAAAAAAAAAAAAAAACCCTTCCGGCTAAATGTCTGCTTAAGCTGAATGCACAAGCTTTTTGCACATACCTTGACCCTCTTCAAGAGTTCCTTGGCATTGGGGTCATTGGCAAAGTGATCTCGGACAGGCTGTCCATAAGAAAAGAAAGACATCAATCACACAAGCAGATGTACGCCTTCAACCAAGGGTATATATTGTAAAGAAAGTGCAAGCTACCTGCAGTATCTTATTCAGAGCCTTTGCCAAGGCCGGCTTCACATCACCTGGATGGAGTGCCCCTGCCTCATACTCAACCTTCAACTCTTCGTAGCTTTGGTACGTCCTGAAACCAATCCCAGTTACATAATATAAGAAAACGGGGAGAGGGACAAGATCAATGACCTAAATCAGGTCAAACTAAGTTTTCTGAATTGAGGTAAATTAATCCAAGGGAATTTCTGCTGCAGCATGTCAATAAATATGAGACATTGAAGCAGCAGCAGCTTACTTATTTCCACCATTTTCAGCTTTGCGTTCAACTGTGAATTCCTTAAACCATGGGAATATAATGTAATTCAAGTACTCTAGGCATGGATTTCCTTCGACTATTTGCGGGGGGCAGTAAGCTTTCTTGATTTTCAAATTAACTTCAGCCTGAAAAAATGCAGAAAAAATTACTTCAGCCAGAAAAGATGCAGTCCCACACTCGTAGCAAGTTGCAAATATAGTTCTCTCCTACCTCTTCATCCTCCATGAAAATTGAAGATGATGAATCAGTTTTGGACATCTTTTCTTGCCCTTGGAGCAAGCCTGGAAGCATGTCTGTAAATCACCACCACAAGAAAAGTTAAAACTCAACAGTGGACATAAGCAACCAATATTGGGCTAACACTGACAAGTAGAAAAGATTTTTCTTACGGTGTGACAATATAATAGGCTTATTCTTTCTTTTGATATCATCACAATATTCCCGAGCAAGCATATTAACCTTACGCTGGTCCATACCCAACTGGCAGATGTCAGCCTATTCATAAAAAAGTAATTCAAGGTACAGTCAATCAGACATTTGCACAGTAATGGCAATGCTTATCTCAAAGCAAATAAGAGCAAAAGAAGATGAAAATCAAGGAATCGTCACTTGGTAAGCGGTACAACATTACACAAAGCTATAGTGAACTGTGATTCACAATGCACTTCAATGCAAACTAGGAAGACAAACTTGACTATGACAAATAAAGCTAAGTGAAGACAATGTAGTAGTTGTAAAAAGTCAATAAGAATACAGTTTCTGTACCTTTAAAGAATATACCTAAATTAACATCAACCAGCAGAGTACAACAGACCACTCACCCACCCAAAAATTAAAAAGAACAACAGGGTAAAACAGACCAATATGAACTAAGCTAACACAAACACACAATCCTTGATAATACCTGCCCCGGGGGGGGGGGTTGCAAACACACAGAAAAGAAATAATGGAAAGCTCCAGAATGGGCAGAAAACAATGCATTTATGGTAGGCTCTAGTGGTCGAAGAAGGGCATCACATAATGTACACATCCAAGCAAATCATATTCACTGCATTTTTCAAGAGAAAAATTTAAAATAACAATTTAAAGTCAAAAACGACCAGTATCTCACATGAATCATCATCATTGGATATCATATTCACACTCATGTATTATAGTTTCATCACATTCAACTTCCTACATTCTTTTTCAGAGAATTTTTTTCTCCCAAACGACTTCTTCCCAATTTCCTAAAAACTACAGAGCATACTGGATTATGCATGACTCCGAAAACCATGTGCTTATTATACAAATTCAACTGAGGTAAGTCCTACAGCCTACAGCCTGTACAGAGACAGTTTATATTGTGCAATCCAATAAGCATGATCTTAACACTATTGATACAGTACCTTCAGGAAAAAAATATCAGCGCATTGCATACAGGGATACAGGATCTGGGCACCAGATAACTCATCTTGCTCATTGCGGCCCATAATTTGACAACACCTGGAAATGGGATAGTGGCAGACATAGAGTCAGTTCCACTGCCAGAGAAAAAAAAAGGGGGGGAATAAAGAATTCAGAAATAACCACACTCACCTTGTAAGCCTGGGCAGCTTGTTCCTTCGAGCTATGTCCATCACAAGTGGCCAATACTCATGTGCCCGTGAATTAATTTCTTGGGAAGACCACAAAAATTCAACTTTTCCAGATCCAATATCCATTCCTACAGACTTCCATATCTCAATAAAATACTTCCCAACTATCTCAATTTTCTTCAAATCACCTCCCATTTTGTTGTTTAGAAAAGCAAACCAATCTCCAATCCACATCCTTACTCGACAACCAGCAGATATTAGCCTATTCACATTGATTGCCTTCATAACCCCCTGAAACATACAACCATTGTAAATTTCAAAATCAACATAGCTACACATACCTTGTTCTTCTGAAAGCCTACACTACAAGCAAGACAATTAGACAAATACCCGAAAATTGCATGAGAAGCCATGCCAGAAGAAAATGTAGATCAACACTGCCAAATGCATAAAGCAAGTCCATTTACTGACCACCACACATAAACAGATAGAGAACAACTTGTGGACCCAAGCATAGACAAATGATTCTATCCCCTCACAAAAAAAGGGGGCGACAGCAAGTGAAGGGAGCGATGAGAAGTGGACATACAGAAGCTTCTCCATTTTTAGCAAATAGAAGTGTTCAAAGATTACAGAACTAAAGAAAATGTCCATTCTTGGCCAAATCATAGAGCCTAACAATGAAGTAAACCGATGACGAATAAGTTAGTTTGGCTAAGACAAGGTCCTGCTCCACTTGATCACAAACAAATACCTATCCATTACATCTAGAGTGTCAAGCAACACCCATTAGAACAAAAGAATCATAACCGATGTGATACTATACTCTCCATTTTGATTATTTAAAACAGTGGAAAACAGGGAAAAAAAAAAAGAATAGGTTGCCCCTCTGATGCACAGGGGCCACACAGAAAGCGGCTCGATCGTGTAAAATCACCCAATATGCTTTAAAATGAATATTCCTGAAATAATTGATAAATTATTAAGTTCCTACATTCAAGGAGCCACGCCTTTGGAAGGGCTTTGGAGGGGTTGGAATCCACACCTCGGTTTAGACAGGTTGAATTATGCACTCAAGATCCTGGTCTAAACATAGCCGTTGACTGAAGCACAGTTCCTAGAACCCATCACATCACAGCAATGCTTCTTAGATCGTCTTCATTGCTATATATTACACGACATAAGCTTTAACAAGACCCCCAAAATGGCAAATTCACAGTTAATCTGATTTTCCATTTCCAATTACAGGACCCTTTCAAAGAAATTATCCCAAACTAAGCCAATCAACATTAAATTATTCAACTAGCTTACAACAAAATTTTTGGGATGGGGCAAAAATTGGTCTTTCTCAACGAGTTTACAAAAACTACATTAAAATTAACAAAACAAAAGACGAATACCACGATCAGGGGGAAATTAAACTTACCTGAGCTATATGCATACGACCAGAAGGTTCAAACCCATCATAGCAAATAGGCTCAGGCTTGTTCTTAAGAAGGTTCATGAGCTCATCCTCTTGAATACACTCCTCCCCAATACTCCTTACGATCTGAAACTTCTCCTCCAATGTCATCCTAATAACCCGCAACCCAAAAAGTTGAAATCCCACAAAAGAGTAAATCCAGATTCATGCAATGAAGGTAAGTAAAAAGAGATATAGAGAAAGAAGGGTTACCCAGGACCAGGTGGAGCATCATTGATGGAGAGAGATTGGACGTTCTCAGTTGGAACTTGCTGCTGCTCCTCTGCTACCTCGCTCGCCATTGGAAGACAGGGGACGCAGAGAAGATGTTTGCGAGAGAGGCGATCAAATTGATTTCTGCGGGTGTTGAATTTCTAAGTAGTGAGTGTGGTGGGCTGTACACCTTAGGGTTTCTTTACAATCCTTTTCTGTTCGTTAGGTATCCCGTGGACTTTCGCTCCACTTCCTTCCCTCTTCCTATTATCATAATATTTTTCAGAAAAACTGATAAGGTTATAATTTCTCCAAAATTAATAATGCAAACTTTGGATCTCCATCTGAATAAAGATAAGCATATAAATCAATTACACATTCATTGGTTCAATTCTTTTAACAAATTCTTAGTTCTTGCCTTTAAATTTCTTTAAAAAGTTAGTTAGCACTAACTTCGAATTCTAATGTTGAAAAATATTTTTATCAGATAATTTTATTAAAAAAGAACAGATGTTTTTCTCCCCCCGATTGCATGAGTGCATTTGAACAACTAAGCTAGCTTCGAAGCGTATATCATGCTCATAAGTAGGGATACGCGTGGAGTAGGTGCGGGGCGAGTGGAGTTATACCCGCATCCATATCTATTTTCAAAAGTCATTCCCATACCCATACCCATACCCATACCCATCGAATTTTCAAAATCTATCCCCATGCCCATCGGGTATTTGAGTATTTCGGGTATATGCATATATTACAATATAATACACATTGGGTACGATAATTTCTTTTACCTAAAGAAATAAAACTAAATTCATTAGACAAAATGTTTTAAAAAAATATAATACCCATTGGATTCAATAGTTCATACTTAGTTCATAAATTAAAAATTGCATTCTAGAAACCATTGAAATGAGAGAGTGAGGGCCACAACAAATGAGTTACAATTTTAAGTTTGTGAGTCATGAGTCACGTGACTTTATTCATCGGCATAGTAAATGAACAATACAAATGAATGTATTGCATAGTTAGGGATGGATTGCGGCATGAAGTTTTTTTTTTAAACAAATTATCAATGTTCAAAGCTCAAAAATCTACTCAACAATTTATTTACCCTCCAAAAAATTTGGGTACGGGGCAGGTATGGGTATGGGGCGGATGATGCCTATACCCGTACCCATACCTGTACCCATACCCATTTTCAATGTACCTGCCCCATACCCATTATTCTCAAATTTTCGTACTCATATCCATTATAAATGGGGCGAATTCGGGGCGGGTTTTTGGGATTCCGATGCAACTTTCATCCCTACTTATAAGAGCAAATATTTCAAGTCACTAAGGCAATTATATTAAAATCATTTATATGACAAATACATGAACATATATGTGTGTGTCTATGTGTGTTGGGGAGAGACAATTAAAAGTAAATACTCTTAGATATATAATATATATTATCTAGTAATCCATGAACCATCATATAATTTGGACTGTTCAATTAATAATTAAGACATGCCTGATTAGAAGTTGCCATTTGTCATAGTCCACTTTGTAAAGATGTTTTATTGGACTTGCATGCATAAAATGATGAAAAGCTCAAGCACTAAGATGGATAGTCGGCCCTGTTCGGTAAAATTAGCGGTTCAAGTAGCAGATAGCTGTTCAGGTAGTCGATAGTTGTTTAAGTAGCGGATAGCATTTCTAATTTAACTATTAGCGGATAGCTATTTAGATGAGCAGTTGAAATAAATGTGTTTGGTAAATTTAGCTGTTGGATTAGTTGATTAATGTAAATTAACATAAAATGATATATATAATTTCCAAAAATAAAATTTCCAAAGGATATTTTTTGGCAAAAAAATATAAAATGCTACTTTCGAATGCAAAACGTTAATACTATTAGCTTTACAGAAATACTGCTTAAAACATTAAACGCTACTTGAAATGTTAGTCAAAATACTATGTTACCGAACACTAAAAATTACCGGATGAATGCATTGACTTAGTCAAAACACCAAACGTTATCCAAAATACTATTGCCGAATACGCCCTAAAGAAGATGGAAATTTAAGGCAAAAAATTTTAAAAAGGCATTGCATTGGTAAAAGTCGTGAATCTAGGAAAACGTAGAAGTGAATCTAGGAATTTTAAATATAAATGTCTCATTTTACTTTTCACCAAGTTGAGCTGTTATTGCTTAGTTTTTATGGATTTTCCTTAATAGATTTCTTTAAAGAATTCAAAAGTTGTTAATACCCATGATGATATAATTGTGTAATTAATATTGTTGTGATGGCACAAAAATTTTGCTTATGTGAAACTATCTTAGTAAAAAAAAAAAAAAAAAGTAGATTATCTTTCTATCAAAGAATATACTCAATTTATATTTTATTAATATGATTTAGACTACGTAGACATCCTTTTTAGAAAAATAAGTCAAATCTCATATTTTTTTTATCCTTTAATTTGATGAATTAATGTATGTTATTAAATGTCAATCTCATTTGTGAGGGGTGACAGTAGTTTATGAACAACATTGAGGTGATTATATTTTGGGTTGTCAACAAATGTGTAAATAGGCCATGCTCATTTTAATATGTGAATGACCAAATCTCCTAATTTAATAATGAAAAAACAAAAAAAGGAAAAAAAAAAAGACAACAAAAGAAATGGAACCAGTGAGAAGATGGCCCTAAGTCTCCAAATCCAGAGGGTGGGATTCAACAGGGCAATCCAAGTATCTTTTATTTTTTTATTTTTTGGGTCGAATTTCAAATATATGTCTCGTTAAGTAAAAAGACAAAAAATGTCATGGATTATTACCGTAATTTTTGAAAAATTCTTATCACAGTCTCTCTCCCCATTTCTTCAAGCACCCCAAAAAGAAGACAACAAAGAAGAGAAAGAAATACAGAAGACACGGAGAGAACATTTGAGGGAAGAGAGGAGGAAAGAGGGGGGTTTGGTCGAACCCGACCTAAAGCCCTCGTATTTCTTTCAATCTCTCCTTGAATTTTTCAACGTCTTTCTTTCTTTATTTATGAGTGTAACTCTAATTTTCTCCTACATTTTGCCCTATGACTTTTTTTTGAGGGGGGTTTCCAATTCACATTTTTGTGTTGTTGTCGCGAGG
Organism: Carnegiea gigantea; assembly: GCA_029747015.1. Taxonomy (NCBI): domain Eukaryota; kingdom Viridiplantae; phylum Streptophyta; class Magnoliopsida; order Caryophyllales; family Cactaceae; genus Carnegiea; species Carnegiea gigantea. The sequence goes on along the minus strand of JAKOGI010000096.1, from coordinate 1,030,667 downwards.
ATTGGGGCTTTGAACCTTTTATTAATGTTTTTGTGCAATGTTATGCACAATTAGAGTGGAATTGCTATCGTTATTGAAATTGTCATTTATTTTTCATTTTAATATGTTTTTGGTGGATATATACTTGGAAATAGATTTTTAGTCGTTTTTTGTTGCAATTCTTGTTAAGCTCGGGCCCTATTCTTTTTGTTGGTAAATTTAAATTTACTAATCTCAATTAACTTCAACCCATATCAATTTACTTCAACCTACTTCACGAATTTCAATAAAAAATATCAAATTTAATCCACTTCAACCAACTTCAATCCATTGCAACCAACTTTAATCCACTTTCCACTATTTTAAACAACTTCTAACCATCATATCCCCAAAAAAAAAAATTCAACCAACTTCAACCCACTTCAACACACTTCAACCTACTGCAACCAATTTCAACCTACTTCAACCCACTTTAACAAAAAAATACAAATTTCAACCTATTTCAACCCACTTTTACCAGCCTCAACCAACTTCATCCATTTATCAACTCATATTTTCCAATGAAAGAATAGGCCCTTAACTAAGGAAACGTGGGAGTGTCTGCAACCGATAATATTGTTGCCTTTGCTTGGATGATAGTTCCATTAGTGCAACCGATAATATTGTTGCCTTTGCTTGGATGATAGTTCCATTAGTGCAGCTGCTTTCCTCTTAGAATTTTGGTCAGGAGCCATATGAGTGCGAGAACTATGCATGTTTGTTTTAAAACAAAGGGTACTCAAGTTATACTTTGAAAGAAGAAAAAACTCCATGCTAATAAAATTTTCCTTAATTTGCATGGGATTGTTGATTGTAAATCGTAATACCTCGAATCATCCCTTAAGCATACTGCAACTTGATTAGCCAATAGGGTTGAGTGAAACATATGTCCAGTGTATTTTGGGTTCAGATAAGTGGTGAATGAGGTAATTTGTTTTTGTGGTTTTTGGTTCAACCAATAGTATGCCTTTTGATTAGTCATCTTTCTCTCTATCTATGATATTTACTACTAAGTAATTCTCATCCATGTCAAAGTATATGAATTTCTTTGAAGCAAATGATGCCTCAAATATTGAGAATTTATGTTGGCACGAAGCATGTGGTAGAAGAGCTAGCAGGAAAATAGCTTTATTTTCCTTTTTTGGTTCAGGTGATTTAGATAAACTAGTTCAAGATCCTAAATTTGGGGTGATTTAGGTTGAATTGGATTCTCCTATGTCACTATAACAATTTACATGTTGTTTTTATATGGTACTAGTCAACTCAGCTGAGGGCCTTTCACTCTGTCAAAAATAGTAAGCTGAGACTACAGGGTATAGTCGTAATAACTTTGTGGGTATAGTTGTAATAACTTTGTGGAGATCAATGGTTTGGATGTGGTTTTAGCTACTTAAGATAGCTAAGTTTGGGCATCGCATGGATGAGGTACAATGACAAGCTTTAATTTGTGGTTGTTAGAGAAAGATGTCTCTAGTTTACGACTTAGGATAGGTAGCCTAAAAGTATATGTTAGTCTTCGTGTGCATACCCTTATTGCAGTGTGGAGCGTCCTATATAAGTACTTGAGATGAGAATACAAATTCATGAGCTAATTAGCAAATGTTGATTTTAAGAATGGGCATGCATAGAACAAAATGACATGAGGGATATTAGATGAAACATTAAGCATGTTATTTTAATTTATGGTTAGAAATGCTTCTTTTTTTTTATAGAGTCATATACATGTTATTTTAATTTGCTATGATAAGGGCTTCTGTCCCCTTTGCATCTTACTGCACCTAGCTCATTATTGCTTAAAGTTGAAGGCAGGAAAGGGTTGAATGGATGGAGGATTGGATGGGCTTCCTTTAATGAAAGGCAGACTAACAAAGTATTATCGTGACCAGCAAGCTCACCTGAATTTGGTTTTGATTCAATAATTAATTAAATATAGACCTATGGTTTATTTTTTCTTTTAGAATTAGCAATTTCATCAATGATCAACAGATGATGTGGTTATGTTATTGTCCTTGTGAAGTGTATCATATTTTCCTCTCTAAAAGGATTTAAGTTGTATATAGAGGTCACTACATAAATCATATGTTGATAGTATTCATCATTTGAATTAAAGGCTCTTAGAAGTTTACAAGATAGTGTGAAAAAGTCAAAAAAGTTTTAGGTTTGTAGGCTACAATACAGGGAACTGATAAACCTCCATCTTGACCTCATTTTAGCCCATAGTTGACCCCTTGTTCCATTGTTTTCATGTTTGTCCTTAATGAGAAAGGGGTTGAATTAGCCTTCTTTGGCTTAAATTATGTTCATTTAGTGGTGTTTTGTATTTTCAGAAGTTTTTGCTGAGAAAACGAGAGATTTGCTGATGTTGGTAGGAAGGCGGGCCAAGGAGATGAGTTTCAAGTTGGAAAAGAGGTCGGTCGCGGCTTCAAAGGAATTCCAATGACTTGGACGGGCATCATGTGCCATGGGACATAGCCGTGCCACGTCCAAATTTCAACAGGGCATGGCTAGAGATATGACACAGGTATCTCATGCTAGGTGGCACAGCCATGCTACCCCTCTGCCTCCACAACTTAATTATTTTTCAGGGGTGCGAGTTTTGGGGACATCTTGGGTTTTTCCTGGAGAGCACTTATCTTAGGCGATTTCTTGGGTTTAGTTAGGGGAGTTTCTCAATACTTTTTAGATTTATTTTGCAAGCATTGAAGATTTTTTTTACTTTCCTTCAGTGATTAATTCAAGTTTGTTCTCTGAATTCTCCCTTGATTCATCTCTACTCTTCTAGGGTTTTGCAATTGCAATGTTTGTAGAATTGGGTTTATAATTGATGTTGTCAATATGATTCTAGGCTAATTATCCCAACTTAGTTTGGGATTACCGTCAATTATGTGTAGTTGAATCATGAAATAGCCCCAAACCCTAATTCCTCCATGTTTGCATTTATGTTTTCTACTATGTGCACCACGTGTTCAATGAAATGCTCGAGAGAGCATTCATCTATTGTCATTAAGGTTTAGGAGAGCGTTGAAAGATGAAATCTTTATCTAGCGTGACTTAGTAGACAATTAGGATTTTAATATGAAAATAATTAAGGTTCTAATTGGGAGTCGAGATTGTAGACCTTGTAATCCTCTAACTCTTGATCCCATGAGAATGGGTAACTATAGTTCTAGGATTAATCTTTGACCCTTGCGAGAGGGTCAAGATCGACTCTATTGACAATTTATCTACTCATAGTGCAGCTTGGGTTTGTGTGATGTGGTTCGTAGTTGATTCGCTAACATAATCATGCTCTTAATTCCAACCTGGGTGTTTTACTATTCTATTATCTTATTCGAACTCTTAGATGTTATTCCTATCGTTAGTTAATACTTCAATCTCCAATATCGATTAGCCTAGATTGAGTAGAGTAATTAGTTCTAATAGTTGAAAGCAAAGTTCTTTGTGGATTCGACCCGTACTTGCCGATTGCTAGCTACAGCTACGCCGTGCACTTGTGGTAATCTAACACAACAAGCTTTTGGTGCCATTGTTGGGGAACTTGTTCCTTTTAATTTTAGAACCGACTAAAATACTCAAGACTAGGCTTTTATTTTTCTTTTTATAGTTTGTAGCTCTTCTTTGTTCTTACTAGACATTGTTTACGCTGGGGTAGTGTTTGTTTTGTATGCACATGAGGAGCTAGGGGAGTCACCACCTTGTTCCATTCAATCCTGAAATCAAAGCAACTGCTCGAAAGCGAGGAGGAGAAGCAAGAAGAAAGAAGAAAGCAATAGGAGATGGTAGGACCAGATCAAAGGGTGTTGTAAGATTATGCTATGGCGCAATCATCGAGCATCGCATCTCCATAGCGAACCCAACGATTGAGGCACATAATTTTGAACACTGACCAGCCATGATCTCTTTGGTGGAGAAAGACTAGTTCGGCGGTCACCCTTCTGAGAACCCTAACATGCACCTTCGGAACTTCCTTGCAAAGTGTAACACCATCAAGTTGAATGGGGTACCAGCCGATGTAATTCAAATGAGGCTCTTCCCATTCTTATTGAGGGACAGAGCCAATAACAGGCTGCAGAATGAGGAGCCTAACTTATTCACTACGTGGGAAGCCCTCTCCAAGGCCTTCCTCAGCAGATATTTCCTTCCAGGGAAGATTGCAAAGTTAAGGATGGATATCACCTCCTTTACTCAACGGGATGGGGAATCCGTGTATGAAGCATGGGAAAGATTTAAAGACTTACAGTGTCAGTGCCCTCATCATGGTGTTCCTGACTGGTTTCTAGTCCAGACATTCTACAATAGGCTAGAACAGTAAGTGAAGATCTCTCTATTGACGCTGCAGCAGGGGGTGCTCTAATGAGGAAGCCTATTGATGCGATAAAGGCTATGTTAGAATATATGACTTCCAACAACTATCATTGGTCCAATAAGAAAGTCATCCCAAAGAGAGGCAATAACAAGTATGAGGTAGATACAATGACATTGCTGTCCAGTAGGGTGGATACACTAGCGTAGATGCTCAACAGAGTTAGTACCTCCCCTACTTCAAGCGGTTCTTCTTCAGGCCCATCGGTCGGGGTTTATTTTATTTGTAAGACCTATGGTGTGCAAAGGTATACATCTATTGAGTGCTACAATGGTTCCTTTTCCATTGAACACGCTAACGCCATGCGTGCTTTCAACCTGTCACCATTGCAGAATAATCCATACCCGAATGCTCACAGTTCTGGTTGGAAGAGCTATTCTAACCCCCTTATAGAAACCCCAACCCTCAACCTCAGAATGCTATGCAGCCACCTGGGTTCCAGCATAGAGCTCCATATAACCTACCTCCTGCACCTCCACAGCCAAAGTCCAATTTGGAGTATCTTATGGAGCATTTCATTCAGGCTCAAACTAAGACTAACGAAACCTTCAGTGAGTCCATAAATCAGCTGACTTCCAAGTTCGATGATATGGCTTCACACTATAGGGTAATGGACACTCAGATTACACAAATAGCTCAGCAAGTCAGAGTCTGTCCAAGCCTCAGGAGCAACTACCAGGCTAGCCCAAGACTAACCCCAGAGGACACATCAATGCCATCTATGCAATAGGTGAAGGATTAGTGGAGAGCCCCGTGATGGTTATTCAGGAGGTTGTTTCAGTTCCTATTTCTGTAAGAACAATAGAGATGGAGGATTTGGTGAGTTTGGATTCAAATGAGAAGATCACCTCTTCACCTCTACTCCGCCCGTATCAGCCACCTATGCCCTACCCTCAAAGGGTGGCATAGGCTAAGCTATCTAAGCTTGAGCCCAGATTTATGAGATTCCTTGATGTGTTGAGGCGGATATATGTTAATGTTCCTTTCTTGGAGGCTCTCAAGGAAGCATCGGTCTATTTGCAATTTCTAAGAGAGTTACTTTCTGAGAAAAATGAGTCTATGGGAATTTCAGTGGTCCTTATTGGGGAGGTGTGCAGTGCATTTCTACAGAGCGGGCCTCCACTGAAGCTGCAAGATCCTAGTAATTTCTCTCTCCCTTGTTACATAGGGAATATGCAGATCAAGAGAGCCCTTTGCGATTTGGGAGCTAGTGTGAGCCTAATGCCCATCTCTCTCTGCGAGAAGTTGAAATTATTGGACCTGACATCTACCCATATGATCATACAACTAGTAGATCGCTCCATCAGACGACCCGTAAGTGCTCTGAAGGATGTTTCAGTTCAGGTGAACAAGCTCCTCATCCCATACGATTTTATGGTAATGGATCTAGATGACAACCCTCAGGTCCTATTATCTTGGGAAGACCATTCTTCACCACCGTAGGGGCAGTGATTAATGTGTAGGCTGGCACTGAATCTTTTCAGCTGTATAGGGAAAGGGTATATTTTTGTTTCCCTCTGCACATAATATCTCTAGTTCATGCTGTTCACCCACCTCCTGCACCCCCTGTACATTCCTCCTCCTCTGCCGCTGTTTCCTGAACCGAGATGTCTGATGGAGATGGGGGTCCCCATATGAGGTCTACAACATTTTCTGATCTGCTTTTGCCAATCCTAACCAGTCTTGGGATCGCTTGTGCTTGTACTGGGAAGGTAGTGGACCCTACACCATCATTCCATATCTCTACCTATCCACCTCCCTTTTCATTATCTTCTATGATTTGAAGGCAAGGGTCAAGTTAAGGACCTAAAACAAGTGCTTCTTAGGAGACAACCCAAGTTCTTTATCAAAAAAATGTTGTTCTTTTCCCCTTTCCCCCATTTCACCCTTGTCCTATGAGTCTTTCTCTCCTTGCTACTTTGTGTGTTCTTTCAATGAGGACAATGAAAGTCTTAAGCATGGGGGAGTGAGCTTGTAGCTCATTGGGTGAATTTATGGATGATGGGGTAGGATTTGAACGATATATCCTGCATTTGCATCATATAGATAGCACTTCACAAAGTTTATTTGGCTGTTTCTGCATTTGTTTTCATTTAATAAAAGCATGTAGTTTAGAGCATATAGGTTAAATTTTGCGTCGCAAGAGGAGAAATGATCGAGCTGGGCATTCTTAAGATTTTTAGGTATCCATCCTTATCCTTCTCTTCATTATCTTCTATGTATTTTACTGCTTTCCTAGTTAGATTTAGTGCTTTTGAAAAAATTGGAAAAATTGGAATAAAAGTTTGTGAAAACCCCTCCTATGATGATTATGTAAGGGGTGCCGATTGATTGATTAAATGGATTGTGTGTTGAGGTGTGGTTTGTCTTGGTGTAAAATTTTGCAAAACAGTTTGACATCGCCATCTATAGTTGCGTTGTCTTGTGTTCTGTGCCAGTCATCCTTGAGATTCATGTAGCTTGATACGATTGACCTCAATACGTGGTATTTTTGAGTGAGTGTATACATTGACTTTGGTAGATTTTTCCTGTGAGATGTTGAGGCCATTGACTATCCTTGCATATAGTCTCATATTTTTCTTTCTTATGTGACTCATCCATGAATGCATATCTAAAACTTGGAATAATTTACATTTTAGTGCACTGAGGTTTGGTATAATGATTTTCAAAACCCACTTTTTTAGATAAATATTTCTCAAAGTATGCAGATTTGGGTAATTAATTTTTAGGGGATAAATATTTCTATTTCTGACTTTCAACTTTCTAAAATTATGAATTGGTCCCTAATATCTAAATATGACTATTTTTAGTTTTTTTTCTTATTATAATGACTTTACTGGTACTACTTATCACAATCTACCACTTATATCTTAAATATCATATTTTCTGTGATTAGCGGCTCACCATGTTTAGCAAAATAATTAAAATTTAATTAGAGAGTTTCGACCGTTACCTGAATTTAGTCGGCGCTGTCTAGCTTCCGGTTTACGGAAATTGCTAATCTTAACCCCACCTTCCTTTGATCAGGCATAGCACAGATCCGTTTCATTTCCTACCTCAGACCATAGTTACTAATCAAGTTTTTAATCTTTTTCCAGGATAGTGGATCTTTAATTAAGAAATTATAATATTTAAGATATAAGGTTCAATTGAATAATGTTCCCTACTAGAAAACTTATTTTATTGAAAACTTAAAGGTAGAAATATTACAATGGAAAGCTTTGGAGAAGGACTTAAGCTAAGATCATTTTACATACTTGCTCATAGAGAAATGGAGGATCCCGACTATTCTTTTACTCAAGAATGCTCAAATGACGGTGTCCCTTCTTAACACTCGACTTCCCCTTTTTATAGAGGATTGGGGGTACATAGGATACCCTAATGGTGACAGTACATACTGATTTCTCACATGGTTACAGTACATACTGACGGTTACAGTATACTACTTTATTTTACAAACCAGACACTTATCAAGATAGTACAATAATGAGGCAGCTACTTTTCAAAACTTTTAATGATGATAAGACTAGTCATCATTATTGAGATTCTACATGCTTTTATCTCTAATTGTATTTTTCAAACCATCATTATCTGGATAATCATCGAAATTTTCATCTAATTGAAGATGCTCTGGATCCTATTTCTCAAATAACTTAAGAAGATATTTCTTTCCTTTTTCAGATAAGAATTTTCCAGCTCCCACATCAAATAGATAATCAAAGATATCTTCTAAGACGGCTCAATCCTTCCACATTCATGTATTCTTTAAACTCATTGTCATAGGCGAAAGTAGTATTTTCACGCTGTATTAACGTTTTTCCTTGTTCAATTAATGCATAACATTAATGATAAATGTTGAAAAATTCAATGGCTCTTGCTAATGCAGGATAAGTAACTAGATGCACTAGTCGTTCATAAACCCATTCTTGTCATTGATCATTAAGATTGTCGTAATCAACAATCTGAATAAAATAATGGGTTGACTTGGCTTTTCTATTTTCATATTTAATTAACGCGTTATACACTTCCAAATTTAGACATCTTCAAACTGAAATTTTTGTTGGACCATCAGGAGATGTAAGAATCCAATAGATCCTTCTGAATATGCATTACTGAAATTTTGTTAGTTTTGAGAAAAATGGGGACTTCGAATATGGGATTTCTATGAAGTAGAGTACTATCCCGTATTTTCAGGTTTTAAAGACAGGGTCATTTGGAGATAACGAATTTGCTGGCAAACTAACACCCCAACTCCAGATTTGTCGAAAAAATAGATCGTTGTACCCCAAGACTCTCAAATATCATAGGAATAATGATGATAAAAGTCGATGCAGGCTGCATACCACTTATTAAACCATTTTTCTCGAACATGAGAACTGATTTTTCTTGGATATCATAAGGACATTATAGGTAATTGACTTATAACTCTAAAAGGAAAAATGTTTGGGCTATTAGGTAGGCAGTAGATAATAGACCAAAACGTGATCTACTTTTTTGTATGAAATTCCAGGTTATCGATATGGACTTTACTAGAAGGCATAACCTGTTCTAGTAGGAATAGTATTTCATTAAGGATTTCCTCCTTTTCTGGCAGGAGGTCGGCTTTGAAGATGGCGAGTTCTCAAGTTAGACTATCTAACAGAGAGTTCTTCGATCCCTGTATATGTTAAATGGAGAAGGAATATTGCTAACGCAGGAGTCGCCATTATGCTTGCATATTTGATAAATTCTTTTTCATAAAACCAAGTGTTCCTTTGTAATCAGTTCGAATAAGAAAAGGTTTTGGGGCTAAGAAGATTAAGAATTTCTCAATTCGCCTTATAACTGCAAGGATTTATATTTCCATTGTGGGATAGTTGCCTTCAGCTTTATTAAAACTTCCACTGTAGTATTTGCATAGTTTTTCTCCTTCTTTGATTTTGAGTACTACGCTCCAATGCTCATTTCTGTCATCTGTCTCAGGAACTAAATCATCTCCTTCATTAGACAAATTAAGAACAAGAAGATTTTTACACATTTTTTTGAAATTCTGAACAATCTTTGTATCATTAGTAGTCTAAGTTCACCTTGCTTCTTTCTTGAGTTTCTGCTGTAATGGCTTTCTTACTTTAGCTAAATCTTTAATGAAATCTGAAGCATAGGTTAGGCATCCAAGGAACCTTTCTAGGTGCTTCATATCTTCGATTGTTTCAAAAAAATTTTCTATTTTTTTCAAAATATGTTTTTGCAGGATGATTTGTTGAGTTTTTATCTTTAAGCTTAAAAACTTAGTTTTTTGTTCAGCATAAATGCATTTGTTTTTATCAAGTATAATACCATGCTCAATGCATCTCTGGGTGACTGCTAAGACATCATCTTTGTGCTGTTTTATGTTTTTGAAAAAGAAAAGGATATTGTCAATAGAAACTAAATAACAATGACTAAGATATTTGGTGATATTATCCATTCTTGTTTGAAATATTTGAGGTGCATTTTTAAGATCAAATGGCATTACTATCCATTCATAATATCCTTGTGATGCACTAAATATAGTTAAAGGAATACTTTCCTCATCCATTTTAATATGCCAATACCCACTTTTGCAATCCATTTTTGAGAATTAAGAGACTTCTTGAATTCTATTGAAAAGGATAGTTTTGTTAGGAATATAATATCCATCGAAGACAATATTATCATTAAGTTTTTTATAATTATTACCGTTCTTGCCTTTTCTCTTTTTTTTTTCTGCATGATTTCTTACATGAAAGCGGGACTAGTATGAGGATTCTTGCTATTCCTAATTAACCATTTATTTAGAAGTTCTTTAATTTGTTTATCAAATTCTTGAATGTCCTGGTATGTATACACTATTTGTTTAACTCGGATAATAGTGTTGGGATTTAATAAAGTGATCTTAGTAAATATTTTATCTTTATCCCAAAATTTTAGAGGATTATTAGAGTAGAGTTCTTTACATAATTTTTCTTATTGTTCAATAATCTGCTCTTTAATAGATAACTCAAGCAATGGGATTGTCAGTGCTACCTCTCGTTATGCAGGCATTACCTTCTCACCACGCAGGCTACGTGTAAATTCAATTCTTTGATGAGTGTAAGTCTTACTTAATTTTTCAGTAGCAACTGAGTGACCATTAATTGCAAATATTATTTGGGTTATGATTTGAGTGCATGGAGAATATAATCTTTGAAAATTATTTTCAATAATCATATTATGAGCGGGTTAACTGTATAATGCATTGGACTCATCCTAATTCTATGGATAACTCTTCTATTGCTTATTATGACTCATAACACTATTATCAGTTATCCTTACTTGTAAAGAATTCTTCACTTTTTTTCACATAAATTCTGGAAATAATGATATTTTTTCAAAGCATACAGAACAACCACTATCTATGCAAACACACAGTTCATATTTATCATATCCCTCTAAACATACCTTTATTGGGATATAGATGATATTAAGATTCGTATTCGTAGTTTTATAGCATATCTTCATAGTCATGTTTTTGACTAATTCATCCTCATAGATTGGTTCACAGTTCTAGTTTGATACCCAATGACCTTTCTTTCTAAACTCATAATTCGATCTACAATGGGTCTTATAGTTTCAAAACTCATTCTCCTCATTTCACTAGTCATGCTAATTATATCATATTCTTTATGCTCTTCTTTAGCTGATGAATCGCCCCAATCTGATCTTGTACTCATGTTTCTTAATAATTGGGGTTTAATAGTGATTTTGCCTTCTTCGTCGATTTTTATTATATTTTTCTTATTAATCTTCATAGGGTTGGCAAAGCTAGATATCCATAAATGATCAATCTTTATCTCTTGTGGATTGAACTTAATCCTCTGGATTTTTTGATAAGGGTAGGGCTTTCAAATTCTTCTGCCTTTATTGTAGTGACTTTAGTCTTTGGATCTATAGTATTATCTAATTTGTAGATAATTTTTCAGAATATCCTTAATGGATATCTTCCTCGTTTCATGTCCATTCCAACTGTTTTTATCTTAAGGGATAGGAAGTTTTTAGCAAACTTATCTTTTAGACTCACATAATGTCCAGGTCTACAATTGAACCCTACAAATCCATTATATAAGTTAGTCTTTATTTCTGTGATAATTTGATTATTGAACTTGGTATGCCTAATATCACAGAGCAAAGCATAGATATCAATATCTTTACTATAATATTGTAATGGAGTAATTTGAACTTGGAAACTTCCAACATGGATATATCTATACTTTCTATCTTTGTTATGTTTAAGAATATTTTTTCAATTAATGAGATTAACTTCTCCCACATTATACTCACAATCTTTGACTTCTAGATCTCCTTCCATCATTTTACATACGTATTTACTTTTTAATTGAAAGATGAATTTTTTTATATATCATATCTTTCTGAATTATGGGAAGAACCCAATCTCCATTGACTTCTTCATTATCATTGTCCACAACAAACTCTTCTCCTTGAAGATCACTAAGACTAATTGAGCCACTCTCCATCATATGACTTGTTCTTCGTAATCACTTTCTTCATATTCATTGTCCATTATAATTTCAACAATTCCTTTGTTGTTACTTAAGGCGAGGTCTAATGCCTCATCTTCACTAAGCTCAATATAATCTAGGTTGCCCAAGGTTTCGATAAGCTTATTATTCTTCCTATTTTTGCATTCATTAGTATAATGCTCTACTTCTCTGCATGCCTAACATTTGCAGTTGTTTTTTCCTGCAGGGCAATAAACAGCTTTCCTAAAAAATCTACATTTTTTAGAACTGGGTTTGTTATAATATTTTCTTTTATATTTCTCACCGCTCTGCTTGTCAAAGCTCTTTTTCTTGTAGAATTTTCTTTTCCTTTGCTTATCAAGTTCCTTTCCCTATTGGTGAGGCAAATCCCAACAGGTTAGGAATTGCTTCTTAATTTTCTTTTGTATTTGGAAACCAAAACATTGATCATTAACCCATTTTCTTAGATAAGAAATTCTCGAACCGATGATATTAATGACATCTACTCGTTCCACATATGCAATGTATTTTTCATTAGTTATGGAATTTATAGGTTATGGCAATTTGTCATAGAACGTACCAAGATTGATTTCATTATGCCCAATTTTGTAATAATATTGACTAAATTCAGCAATATAATTTTTCAGATATCTTATATCCTATAATTCTATGTTATTAAATCTTTCTTTGCCATTCTCTTGCTTTTTCTTCGAAATCAAGTTTAGCTCCGATAAATTCAGTTTCAATTTTCTTGCATAAATTTTTAGACATTGCAACTGATGTTTCCATGATTGTTAAAGTATTTTACCATCTTCAGTTGATGAATTATATCAGTCAGCTACAGTGCCAGAAAAGCTAAGTTTGATATAGTTTAGGAAGTTTGCCGCAGTCCATGTAGTATTTAGATTTAAAATACTATTTATTTCTCTTTTCCAGTGCTCAAATATTTCTTTTCTATTATAAACTTCATCAATGTTTAAGATATATCTAGTTTAGCTAATTGGGGTAAGGCCAATTTTTTCATAGGTCATAGCTTTCTTTGGGATAAACTCGAAAGAGAAATTGCTTGTACGTCCTACTCGAGTGTACCTAGGTCTCAAGAAGTGAGTATTTTTCTAGAAGGTTCACCAAATTCTTCAGGTTTAGGAATGACATTGTTAACTAGATTGGTCTCTATTTCATATAAATTGAGTTCTTTTCTAATTTCATTTTCAACAGTTATTTTACCGTATTTTTTATCTAATTTTCTTTTAATTTCTTCTAAAGATAACACAGTAAGATCTTCTAGTTTAATGAGATTTCTTCTTCTAATAAGATATTATTAGTCGTTTCATTATCATCAGATAAAGCATCATATTTATCACTAATTGTGCACATGATCTTGTTCAATTCTTTTGGATTCTGTTCATTCTCGAACATATTTTGTAGTTCGTCAAGAGTATATTGTTTATACTCCATCCTCTTCTTCCTTTTCTGCTTTTTCAGCTGATTTTTCGCCTACTTCCTTTTGAATTTTTATCTCGTACAAAGAAAAATGAATCTTCTTTTTCAGATTTTGGAAAGGATATTTATCTTGAAAAGGGGTGCTAATACTGGAAGTGGATTTTCTGTTATGTCTAACTTTGTTGACCAAAGAAAGGTGAATTATAAATATTTATTTCTTAAACTCCTTGACTTTAGTCATAATTTTAGCTAATTCAGCTTTTAATTCTAAAACGATATGAGTAATATAATTCAATTGAGGTGCTAGTGGAGAAAGGCCTTCTGGTGAGTGAACAATATGTGAATAATTTGGTCCAGAGCAAGCAGATGATGATTCTAGCATTAATCACAGTTAATTAACTTAATTAATCATTAATTAGCTCAATTATCTTAAGTATTTTTTTGTCACGTGGCTCTGATACCATCTGAAAGAGGATGTCGAGTAGTACTTATCAGCAAAAAAACCACATGCACAAATTTTTATTTTTCGAAAGTAAGTTTTTAAGGATTTGGGTTAGATGTGTAAATATAAGAAACTTAGAGTCCTTGATGCAATTTCAAAAAAGATAAGTTTGGTCGACTTTGGTCCCAAAAAATATTTACCTAAAGTTGGAGGAACTAGAAAATATTTATTAGAAAATGTGAGTCTGGAAAATTATTTATCCCAACCTCGATGGTCCAAAAGATGATTTTTTTTCCTAGAACTTGGCATGTTTCTGTTCAAGATCACATTTGGCGGGTGCATTATGTTAATATGATTAAGGCCCCCTTTGTTCTGCTTCACCACATGAGCCTAAAACCCACCCATTGATGTGAGTTATTCCCTTTACTAACCCTTTGAGCATTTCCGTCTGTTTGTTGTTGCACCTTATTCACTATATCTTTGGCCTATGCATAATCTTCATACTTAGCTAAAGTCTAGTAGATGCAACGCTTCTACATCTAGTTGGATACGTTATGAGATTAACTCCATCTATTTGGATGCCCTCCATTTGTGGTGCTTGTTATGAAGGAATATAAGCTGAGAGTTTGCATTTTCCGTGTCACTCATACTTTTGTTTTTGTTTCTCGAAAAAAAGGGAAAAAGTGAAAATTAAAAAGGAAAATTTAAAAGAAAAAAAAGAAGAAAAGTGAAGGAAAAAAAAAGAGAAGTTGTCAATGAGCATGTGGCATGGTGTTTCATTCAATAAGTTTAATCAACTCCTTCAGCATGGTTTCTTTTTGTGGGGTTTGATCTCATTCTCAATGGAGGTATGAAGTGAATTTTTGTTGTTGTGGAAGTGTTGCACTCCCTAGTCCCTGTTGCTAGTAGCTCCACATTTCCTATAATGATTCCCCTTCTTATCCATAACCTTAACCCCATTACAACCCTCTTGAAAGTTCTCATGATTGACATCTTTGCATTTTGCATGAGTGGTGAAGAATAGAGAGCCTTACTAAGTATATGGTAGTTTGCATGATTGGGGGCACCTCTACATTCCAAATACATTGAGAGGAGTGTTTCACTTTATTCCAAAGTGAGGTCCTACCGGTCATGCTCACTCACCACAAATTGGGGATTGTCTTTCCTGCTACGTGAGTCATAATTGGGCTGTTGGGTGTGTTACATCAAGGTCAGATGATTTATCTATGGCGGTGGGCGTGCTATGTTGAATAATATTTTGAACACCCTAACCAGGTCGTCTTTGATGCATGGTTTTTCGATCAATTACTTATTATCTCTTCTTTGAGGAGGGCATGTTTAGAGGTTCATCTCCCTTCTTCTGACCATTCATGAGTTAGTCTTGCTTATGGAGAAGTAAGAGATAAGTATAGGGGAGTTGATAAACCTTTATCTTGACCTCATTGACCTCATTTTAGCCCCTTGACCCCTTGTTCCATTATTTTTATATTTGGTCTTGACAAGAAAGGGGTCAAATTAGTCTTCTTTGACTTAAACTACGTTCATTTAGTGATGTTTCGTATTTTCAGGAGTTTTTGCCGAGAAAACGAGAGATTTGCTGATGTTGGTAAGAAGGCGGGCCAAGGAGATGAGTTTCAAGTCGGAAAAGAGGTCGATCGAGGCAGCAAAGGAATTCTAGTGACTTTGCACGGGCATCCTGTGCCATGGGCTCAGGCATGCCACGTCTAGATTTCAATAGGGCATGGCTAGAGATATAGCACAGGTACCTCGTGCCAGGTGGCACGACCGTGCCAACTCTCTACCTCCGCGACTCTAATTGTTTTTTGGGGGTGGTTTTGGGGACATCTTGAGTTTTCCTTGGAGAGCAATTATCTTAGGTGATTTCTAGGGTTTGGTTAAGGACGTTTCTAAATAGTTTTTGGATTGATTTTGCAAGCATCGAAGATTTTTCTACTTTCCTTCAGCGATTAATTCAAGTTTGTTCTCTTAATTCTCCCTTTGTTAATCTCTACTCTTCTAGGATTTTGCAATTGCAATGTTTGTAGAATTGGGTTTTATGATTGGTGTTGTCAATATGATTCTAGGCTAATTATCCAAACTTCGGTTGGGATTAACGCCGATTATGTGTAGTTGAATCATGAATTAGCCCCAAACCATAATTTCCCCATGTTTGCACTTTTGTTTTCTACTATGCGCACAACATGTTCGATGAAATGCTCGAAAGAGCATTCATCCATTGTCATTAATGTTTAGGGGAGCGTTGAAAGACGAAACCTTTACCTAGCGTAACTTAGTAGACAATTAGAATTTTTAATATGAGAATAGTAAGGTTCTAATTAGGAGTCGAGGCTGTAAACCTTGTAATCCTCTAATTCTTAATCCCATGAGAATAGGTGACTATAGTTTTCTGACTAGTCTTCGACCCTTGAGAGAGGGCGGAGATGGACTTTATTGACAATTTATCCACTCATAGTGCAGCTTGGGTTTGTTTGATGAAGTTAGTAATTGATTCGCTAACATAATCGTGTTGTTAATTCCAACCTGGGTATTTTACCATTCTGTTATCTTATTCGAACTTTTAGTTTTAACTCCTGTCATTAGTTAATACTTCAATCTTTGATATTGATTAGTCTAGATTAAGTAGAGTAATTAGTTCTAATAGTTGAAAGCAAAGTTCTCTGTGGATTCGACTCGTACGTAATGGTAGCTAGTTACAGCTACGCCGTGCACTTCTGGTAATTTAAGACAACAGGAACTCAAGGTTGATTCGATGTATGGATGCATCCAACTCCAATATGTTTGCTCTCTTGGACATCCTGTAGACACTCTCAAATGCAGGTCAGAGACACATGTGGCTCAAAGTTATTGGATTTTGTTGTTGGGGATTGTAAGGCGTGCACAATACAATCAAGTAGTTACACCGCTTATCCAAATGTGACATCTCCAAGACTAGACTTCATAGAATGAATTATAATCACACAAGTATGAATTCGTTTTTAATCAATATGTGTTCATTGTGCGTGTTGTATCCTAACTCTTTAAAAAATCAAGCGTCAATGTGTCAGCATCTTATCATATCCAGGTATTCATGTCCGTGATTCTTAAGGTGGTGGTGTTTTCTAGGATTTAGCTATGAGATGTATTGAAAGAAGCATGTCATTTGATGCCATAATAATGCTAAATTTGTAATGTTTTTCATTTCTTGTTTAGGAAGAATTGTATGCATATTCAAGTTAAGTTGTTCTTTAAGCCTTTATCGTATTAATTGATTATGAAATCTTTGGAATTTATGAGTGGTAACTACTTTCAAATAAAATGAGCTTCTAATTTAGTGTTCTATTCTTTCAGGGTCGATTGCTTATGTTAGTTCTTGACTACTTGTGTTTCCATATTATGTGAACAATCTTTAATTGGCACTTATTAGTATGCTGTGTTTGCGTCCCAATGAGGTAATGGAAGTTATATTATTTAGATTAAAGCATCCTTGTCCTGCGTGGAATCGCTGTATGAAAATTTTGTGCCTTATTCCAATAATGAAATGCCATGTGGTCATGTCCATAATCCATGTCACGGTGTGAAGTCTCCAACATGGTTACTAGGCTTGTTGGAGGTCACATTGTCGAAGGTCACGCCCATGGTCAGGTAGCTGACGGTGAGTGAGAATACAAAGCAACAAAGTTCAACAAAGAGAGAGAGTGCGAAGTAGTAAGTTCATAGCCTTTAGCGCCGGGGCCCTGGGTCACTAGGCTTGTCGGAAATAGCTCGTGCACATCGGAGGCGAGGTCAAGGTGGGTCTCGAAGTCGTTGGGATGACCGCTGCAGACTGAAGTCCCTGAGTTGTCGGAGGCTATTGAATTCAAACCTTCAAGAAGCAAAGTAGAGAGAGCAGAGAAAGAGAACTAAAATCTAGTTTGCGTATTTAGCACAATACGATGCAAATCTATACAACAAAAACTATTTGATGAAGTATAATGAACAATTAATAATGACTGCTAAAGCATTGCAAAATTCTTAAATTACTCAGAATAAGAACATTGGTGATTCGGAATCACAATGCTGCCGAAAATCATCTCTGGCGTCGGAGAAGTGGAAGGAAGAAGTGTCGGCTCCATGTAGTAAATACAGAAAAATAGCCTTGATTGAGGGATTAGATGACCATCAACAAACTTTAAGAGCTCTGAGATCCACTTACTTTAAAATAAACTCGGAGAATTGGAGACAATGCTAATAAAAAACCTACAAATTAAGATTACAAAACGAATGAGAACCCTAAAAATTATTTTAATTCACTTGAAATAGGGTTGGTTCAAAGAGGACAATTAAAAGCATGATCAGGAGCATAGGAAAAGTTACTCACTACATCAAAAAGATCTATAGCAACACTCTAAAAGTGTTGTATCAGCACTATAAAATGTGGTGTTAATTATATTGCAACACTTTTGAAACACTGCCATAGGCTTCGTTGTATTAGCCTAATGTAAAACTTTCTTAGAAATATGCAACACTTATAAGCGCTGCATTGGTCTAGCAAACGCAACACTTTTTTACAGAGCTAAATGCAACATTTTTATTACACAAGTGCAACAATTTGTCAATGAAATTGAATGTTGTTTTAATCTGAATGTGACACTTTTGATTCCACATTAAGATAAATGAAAAATTTGTTTTCGACAAAAATAATTATAATTCCTAACCCTCTAGTAGCCATGTACAACTCCTTTTTGGATTGCCAACGAGGAGCACCTATTATGTCAAGCTTTTGTAGCATACTTAGCACTTGAGTTCCTAGGAGGTCACCTATTCTGTGACTTCTCCAAGCTTAGTACACTTAACTATAGAGCTTTTAAAAATTAGTTAGCCATCATGTGAGCTGTACTTTTGTTGATATATTATAATTACTAATCTATTTAAATTTTAGTTATCCATACTTTAGAATGTTATATCTTTTTAATAATTTATAATCAAAAGATATATATTATTTATAAACATCAAGACTAAATATAGTAAAAAGTTACTTTTTTAATGATAAAAATTGATTTTTTCTCATCTCTGTTACTCGTTTTGATCCTCAATTTTTCTTAGACATTGAAAGTTATTTCTTTTTTCATCCTTCCAGTCTCTCTTCCAATATATGTTTAGCCAACCTTCATTTTCCGGTTTTCTCATAATATCAGTTTTGTAACTATATCTAAAATGGCAAATAAGGTACTTTCGTCATCCAAATTTGTCTCTCTAATTAAAAATTATTTTTCCCCAAAACCATTTCCAAAATACTTGTTAAATGTAGTGCTAAACAACGTCATTTCTACCACACTAATTCTCTAGTACTTGGCAAATAATTTTTTTAAAAATTTGTATTTTTCCCTTTCAAGGACATAAAAAGGGGACGAACGGAGTATGTATTTTCTACTTTTTCTAAGTCATATAAATACATGGTTAAGAATAGGATTTTTGTAGCCAAAAAAGGAAAAAATTGCTTGATTGTTCTCACTTAAAAAAAGTTTAAATATCTGACAGTGAATTATATTGGTTACCATATTCTAAGTGTTTGTCTTTCTTATAGATAAGTAAATATTAGCGACTATACTAATCAATATTAAGTAGTTCATTGACACATAATCATTCGATTGAACTTATTTTCTTAGAAGTTGTTTTATAGTTCAATGATTAAATGTGTTGAGTAATATTTCATATTTAACTGTATTTAACTTTTTGATCAAACTGTAATCGACCAAATATGGTTCTTTTGACATCTGCTATAATGTTAATCTATCATTTTGCCTTGGACTATTTAATCACTTAGAACTTCTCTTTTGGTTGACCACAAAATCTTCAAATGTTGTGTTATGCACTTTAGAATTTTTGTAGTAGGTCGTTGAGTATTTGTAATTATGAATTTAATTCAAGTTCCGTTTTCTTTAATTTCTTTGCATTTATCTTTGAAATAATATTTATTAATACCAATTAGAGAAAAACCTACTTGTTTAATTCCCCGATTGAATTGAACGCTATGAGCACCTGGAGGCATGTGCTATAAAAATTTCTTAGAGATAATGTCCTATTGGTGATGTTTACTGAAAAAAATTTAGAGGACATCCTACTTATTCAACTATCGTAGATTTTAAAGTGTAACAGTTCAATATAAATATTGCTTTTTAAGTCTAATAAATGTAACACCAGTAAAAATATACTTACAAATGCAACACATATAAAATAGTGTTGCATTTCTACTCAAGATTGCAACATTTTTAAGTAAGTGTTGTACATATAAATAAACAAATTTTATTAAAAAGTAAAGTATGAAGTCTTGCTAACCAAACTTTTTAGAAAAGTGTGATTTTGGTAATTGAAGGTTATGTATTTTTTTAAGTATGGCAAACTATATAACTTTTGTATTTATATGGTTAACCTTCCTCGGGTATGCTATTTTCAACTTATAAGAAATACTTATTAGTACTTATTATTAAAACATGCTGAAAGTTGGTAAACATGCTGAATGGCTGAAGAAAATATAACTACATATTTTTAATAAGTACTTAACAGTATTGAATTGTACTGAATGATATTGAATTGTACTGAATTGTACTAAAAGTTGCTGGATTGTGCTGAAAGTTATTGAATACTGACTATAAGACTTATAATAAGTCGAAAAGAACATATCTTCATTATTGTAAAAGACTTGCAATGGCCATTATAGGTGAAATTCCAACTAAAATTCATACAACAGTACTTAGATACTTTTCTAGTTTATCTAATGATGTTCACAATTAGTGCCAAGCCTCTTAGTTTTACAATTACATATGAGAAATTATGGTTTCACTGGCAAACAATACACGAAAGGTACACTGACGTAACGTAATCATTTTATTTTTATTTTTATCCTTAAACACTCCTGTTGTCATGCTGATATTTCCATTTATTTGCACTATATTATTTTTTTGAGATGCATATGAGATGCAAAGGTCGATGCTGGCAGGATTCAAATTCATAGTCCTTAACAACAACATTCAAATACTTCACCAACTAGAATGATTGATGTCCACTATTTACACGACATCACATTAGTAAAGATTAGATGAATTAATACCCATTTTGCTAATGTATTTCAAACAATTTTTTTACACATATTACACATATGTCAAGTATGGTGTGCATTAGCAATTTAGCATTACTGATTTGCCTTTAGAAAAAGAATATAATTAGAACAAACAACAACTTGCATAATTGTTCTATTCACTATCAATTCAAATGTCAAAATCTGACCTTGTTCTTATCCAAATTACACGTACTTTTCTATACTTCCTATGTCTTTTATCGTATCCTCTGACTCCTTTAGTTGGAATCAATATTGCCCTAAATTCGAAAGCAACTCCCATGCACGTCATTTGTGCCCTTTTTCACACCGTAGTTGTTTGTTTGCAGACTGATGGACATCGATACGTACATGGAATATTTTGATAAAAAAGTACATGGAATATGCTAAGGATCAATTAATTATTCACAAGATACTCCCTCTGCCTAATTTTGATTTAAAGTATTGTAGGTCCCAAGTTCTGCGACTTCATTGATAAATCCAGCTTTGGTACCATTATTTGGGGGCATTAATTAACTCCTCTTTATGTACTACTAAGATCCAATTAGAGAGGAAAATCAGACATGCATGAGACTTGAATGTATATTACAGCTTTAATTAGTAACTATAAGCATGCTACTCTCATGGTTGATTTTCTTCCTCTTTATGTATATTGTATTGACTCCTATAAGGTTACATCTTATTTTATTGAAAAAAGATTTTTCTAGGCGTTACATCTTTGTTTAAAAAAATAATTGCTCTTTTTAGCTCAGATAGCAATTAATCGTATTATGACAGCAGAAATCTGAAGGCCAATAATTGACAAGTAATAGTATAATATCTTATTTGATTAATTTCTTCAAATTAAAAAGGGTCATGTAGCTTCCCCTTCTCGTGAAAACCCCCAAATAAGGCCATGAATCATGATGGATAACCCTAAAGTGCAATTGTCCTGAGTTCCACGTAAGAGTCCGCGTAGGGTTGGCTTTTGCTGACTTCATCCCCTACCAGTTATCATGAGTTTCTAGCACTTCCACATTTAAGAGTTGATTTTTTGACTAAGTCGAAAATTATACGTTTGTAAGAAACTTTAATGATATGTCACACATGTTTCTATGTGTACTTAGTGCTATGTATATACAGATGAAAACATATTGAAAATAATATAGTTATTAAAAAGTACGGTCATAGTGAGCCACAATATATACATTGTTGTTAAACATATAGAAAAATCCATCACATTTAACTTCACATTAAAGGAAAACACAATTGCTAACTTCATCCCGTACCAACGGTCATGAGCTTCTAACCCTTTCAGATTCAAGAGTCGATTTTCTAATCAAGTCTAGAATTATATATTTGCAAGAAACTTTAATTATGCATCACGCATGTTCCTATGTATATGCAATACTATGCATATACAGATGAAAATATATTGAAAATAAAATATAGTTATTTAAAAGTACAATCATAGTAAGCCATCATATATACATTGTGTTGTTGGACATATAGGTGCTAAGGATATGAGCTATACCATAATATTTCTGCTTTTTTCCGTTTGCTTTTCTTTCGAGTATATATGGTGAAAAGACATCAAAAGCAACAATGCAAGCCTAGGATACAGCTAGGGTTCAAGTAGGAGCCTAGAGAAATACAAGAAAAATGTAAAGCTCAAAATTACAGCAACCGAAACCAAAATACAATTATGAACCAGGAGATGATGAAAGAAATGGAGACAAGTAGACAAAGCCGAGACATCTAACCTAATCTATCTAAGGTATGAACAAAATTGAAATGCGTTCAATATCTGATTTGAGGACCTCGACCAACTTAGGCTGTGGTCCTCGGTCGAGTTTAAGGTTCCCTACTCACTACAAGATAGCGCTTGGTTAGAGACCGAAATTTCGGTCTCCAAACTTAAAGAATTCGGTCTCAACCTAATTTTAGAGACCGAATAGAGACCGAATACGCCCGGTCTCAAAAGCTTGGTAGCAATTTTAAATTGGAGACCAAATTTTGCATTTCGGTCTCTACTTGAGACCGCCTGTTGAGATGAAAGCCATTTGGTCTCTAATTGAGTCTGGGCCAGACATGGTCTCTATTTGAGACCAAACAACGCGGTCTCAGTTTGAGACCAACATGACCGGTCTCCATTAGAGACCAAAACATTCCGGCCTCTGACAGAGACCAAAATATTTGGTCTCTACTAGAGACCGTACTTATCTTTGGTCTCTGACTAAGACCGGATTGTTGGAGAACAAAAGGTTGCATTTTTTGAGACCAAAGGGTAATGTCGGTCTCAAACAGAGACCGAGATTAAATTTCGATCTCTAAGCAGCCTTTTTTTAAAAAAAAAATCAATTGGTTTTTGGCCCTTAAAACCTGGTATTTATATTGGAGTCCTTTATGTGCCACAATTGATACAAAATTATTGAACCACGTAAGTGCTAGTAGGCCAAAATGTACATTTCATTTAAAATTTCATGAATACATTTGACTAATTCATACAACAATTTCAAAAATACACAAAAAAATTTATTAAACTAATTACAGATATGTGCAACCCAATGTATCAACTATTTACGCTCATACAAAATGGTACGTACCGAGCCCTACGAGGATTCTTGAGAGTTGTCCGCATGTGTGGGGTGGCCAAGAAGCGACGAGAAGCTTTCCAAACGAGCATTAAGGTCTAGAAGTGCAAGTCGCTGATCTTCAAGGTGCTTCTTTGTTGCTTCCAACTCTTTCCTAGTAGACCTCAGTTCTTCTTATGTCGAATGCAGCCGGTCTTGGGTGGTTTGGAGTGCAGATTGGGTCATTTGGAGCTCAGTATCTATCGTCTGCAATCGATCTTAGATTTGGGCAACAAATGAAGGGGAGTACGTCAATGACGTACCTGCGCTGCAGCGTCTGCACTTGGCTGGTCTCTCATACATTGTAGGACCCTCTCTACCTAGTCCATACACGGTTCCTTTCTCGCTCCAACCCCCACAAGCCTTGAAGAAGATGTGATCATCTACTTCTCCCATGCCGGAGACCACAACTCCACAAGTGTGGCCTGGAGTATACCAAGTATAAAGTACGACCATAAATATAGAAATAACAGGCATGCCTCAACAAAAGATCACATAAATATTGCCTTTAGGATAGTATACATAAATGAGTGCATATATATTTCTGGAGAGAAACGGACAAAGTTCCGCCTAAAAAGTGGTCGTATCCCAGGCTTTAAGCCTTACATTAGGTCCCTACAATAAGTAAAAGTACAAAACACATTCGCAAACTCAACGGCTACACGCCGGAGACCACAATTCCACAGGCCACACGCCCGGAATGCACCAGTTACAAAGTACAATTACAAAGACGGGAATTGAGAGGTATAGGAGTATATAAATATGTATATGTATACACACACACAAACAGAAGGTAGCGTACAATCACAACGTTGAGTTTATGGCGCATTGAGGTTTACATCCCAAACGTAAAGAAGAAATTGATGTTTGTTTAGTTAAGAAGATAGCGTAGTGTAAATCTTTAAATGTTTACCTTAAAACAATTCCACCAGAACGCCTTGTGGTCCTCGGGGGCGTCTTTCCAACAAGTGAAAGGTTGTTTGTAGTGAGTCTGTATGTTCTTAGATATGACTCGTGCGATATCCCGGTTACCAAATCTACGATAGAGTCATGCGAAAGAATCAAATGAGAACATAGTTGTGGAACTTAGAGGGTATATGACACGTACCAACAATCGGTGCCAGGCACAAGGTATCGCCTTATCGGTATCCTGCTGGGGGACCCCAATGGAACCTCAGGAGGAGTTTAGCTGCGCGATGGTTTACGATGAACCATCCATTGTTACCTAGTCCTGCACAAAGCGAGACACATTAGTTAGGAGATTTCTATTAGTGATTTCTATTTCTATTAAGTCTTTGCATCTCATTTAAACCAGTGTTGAGTCAAGCCCATTTGTTCCTAGCTGTGTGGCGGCAGGACCCAGTGGTTGAACGACGTGTGTTCCTAGCTGCTAATGCTCTTAGGCTTGCCTTAGTCGATAATAATTTAAACCCCATTTGTTCGGGCCAAATATGATCAAAATGAACTTTAGTGAAGCCCAAACCTATCCGAGTCATGACATAGTTCTTTTTTTTAATGAGTTGAATCTTCAAACGATTGATTGAAACATGCTTAAATTCTAAAACATTATCAACTGTAACACCCAATTAAAATAATGAGTATCAATTATATGCTTTAAAATTGACATCTCAACTTCTAAATTGTTTGAGAAAGAGGATCAATATCTAAATGGTAAAGATAACTATAGAGCATGATGTAATTAAGTTCTCATTCAAAAGAAATAAATGACCTTACTAAGCCAAGTTGAGTCTAATTTGCCTAAACTCAAGCTTAGCTTCTAGCATGTAATTTAAGTCCAGTTGAGATTAATTTAAACCAAGCTTAAGCACTACTTGTTGTTGGTCGAGCCAAACCCACAGGCTTGCTGGCTCAACTTAGCTCATTTAGAACCCTAATCAAGATCCTTACAGAAAAATGTTTTGCAACGTAACTTTGGAAATTCAAAAGCTCATTTCAATGTCTTTAATCTTTAACATGCAAAATACTCAAAGCTAGTTACATTAGAGACTTCATCTTACTTATTGATCTATCATATCTACGGAACGTGTAAGACATAAGAATAAGGTTTTGGACTATATTATATGAAATGTTGAATAAAAAGGAGGTTCATGAAAATAATTCATATATACAACCCAATTGTAGAAAGGAATTCATGAAATGTGTGTGAACATCTTACATTTTGTCGAATACATGGTGTGCATAATCGGGGACCTCTTAAACCACAAGCAAATCCCACCCACATGATGCAGCATGCAGCCTAATTGACAAATTGAGAGATGTTTTGCACAAACAACATTCCACCCAACCCTAAATACCTCAAGTTCCCACGTCAATTGCAAGCAATCAAGATACAAGACATTGAAGCGAACCTAGATGTGAGCACAACACTGAGGACGAAGCAAAACAGAGGGGGAATTCAAGGCAGTACCTCGGTGTGTTGGGGAGGCCGATCGAATGGGCAAGCGCAGACCAAGCTGGGCACAAAGCAAGCGAAGACCAACTGTACGCAGGAGTAGGCGAAGGGCAGAACGAAAGGCCCAGGACATAGAGAGGTGTGGAAGCTCGAAGGGTGGAGTGGGCGGAGGAGGTACGATGGGTCGAAGATGGAAGAGAAGGTGTAGCGGGAATTGAGTTGAAGAAGCACGAAATGAATTGAGTTGAAGATGGAAGAGAAGGGTTGAAGAAGTTCCCGCTCAAAGCGAAACCGACATGGGTCACTTGGTTTCAAATTGGAGACCGAAAATCAATTTCGGTCTCTAACGGAGACCGAAGTATGAACTTGGTCTCTAAATCTGAGACCACAATTATTTTCGGTCTCTGTTACAGACCAATATTGAATTTCGGTCTCAAAATCTGAGACTGAAATAATACTATGGTCTCCATTTGAAAGTGGACAATTTTTCTCAATCAATCTAACTGAAGATTTGAGGCCGAACATGTTGGTCTCAAGTGGAGACCAATATTTAGTGTGGTCTCAAAATTTCGAGACCGAAAATTGTAGTGGTCTCAAGTGGAAACCAATTTTTGAATTTGGTTTCTAAAGTTGAGACCAAATAATTTTCTTGGTATCTAAGTGATGCCAGAAAGTACATATGGTCTCCAAAATTTGAGACCGAAAATTCCATTGGTCTCAAGTGCAAACCGATTTTAGAATTTGGTTTCTAAAATAGAGACCAAATGGGTATTTTGGTCTCTAATTGCATCTAGAAATTGCGTAGGGTCTCCAAAATATGAGACCGGAAACCGTTTCGGTCTCATCCGCAGCTAAATTTGAGACCGAAATGTTTTTTCGTGGTCTCTAAGTGTATATAAATTGCAGTTGGTCTCAGAAATCTGAGACCGAAAATTATGTTGGTCTCTAGTTGAGACCGTATACTGATTTCGGTCTCCAAAATCTGAGACCGAAATTTGTATTGGTCTCAAGTGGAGACCGCATAGTAATTTTCGGTGTCTAAATTATTCTTTTTTGGATACCAGAGTGTTCGGTCTCTAAATTCGGTCTCCAAATGATTTTGAGTTCGGTCTCTAAACTCCGGTCTCAATTGGACCGGATTCTTGTAGTGACTAATTAGCTAGGTCACGACTGTTCTCATCAATTTTGTCATTGTCTTTTCAATTTGTGACTCTGAGTTATTTACTATTTTAAGAAAATAATTTTTAAAGGGTAATTTTTTTAGAATATAATTTCAAGTGCATACTATTTTAGGTAAGCTATTTACATAAGTCGTTATTCTACGAGACAATGATTCTTATAGGCTTTTTCTCTCAAATCTGACCTAAAACTTTCCGAATTTTCTATTTTTGACCCAGAATGGGGTTCAAGTGTAAATACTTAAATTTTTATGTCTTTTTAGGAAACTAAGCTTGTATTAAAGTTTAAACTTCTTAAAATAACTTTACTGGTAATAGTTATTATAATCTATTACATGCATCCTAAATATTATATTTTATGTGATTATAAGCCCATAGTAAAATAATAAAGCTTAATTCGAGAGTTTCAACTATTACCCGAACTTAGTCGGCGTTGGATCCTGATATTCCTCTAACGTCCAGATTACATATATTATTAATCTCAACCACACTTTCTTTAGATCAAGCACAACAAAGATCCCTTTCATTTCGTACCTTGGATCATAGTCATTCATTAAGTTTTTATAGTTGGATGGATGGTGAGACTTTAATAAGAAATCATAATGTTTACTTAAGACATAAGGTTCAGCTAAATAACATTCTCTGGTCGAAATCTTCGTTATTTGAAAGTTTGAAAGTGGAAAGATTATAATAGAAAGATTTGAAAAGGGACTTAAATTAGTAAGATTATTGGGGATGCTTGCTTATAGAGAAATGGAGATACCCGACTTCTCTTTTGCTCAAGTATACTCAAATGACCATTTCCGTTTACAACACTCAACTTCTCCTTTTATAGAGGAGATGAAATACACAGGATGCTCTAATGACTACGGTATACATACTGTTACAAGATGCTTTCACATGACTACGATAGACTGCGTTGTTTTACTGACTTGACATTTGATAAGATAACACATAATAATGCAATAACTTTTCAAAGCACTTAATGCTGATAACATTAGTCATCTATATTGAGATTCAATTCGCATGCTTTCAATTCCAGTAATATCATCTAGTCTATTATTATCCATATAATTATCAAAATCTTCATCAAGTTCAAGATGTTCTGGATCACATTTTTCAAATATATCATGTAAATATTTCTTTCCTTTCTCTGATAGAAAATTTTTAGTTCCAATATAAAAGAGACAATCAAAAATCTTTTGAAATAGCTCCTTCCACCTTTATAAATTTCCTGAGTCACTATAATATGTGAAGTAGTGTTTGCAAGATGCATTAGTATTTTTTCTCGTTCAATCAATACCCATATTTGATGGTAAATGTTGTAAAAATCAATAGTTCGTGCTAAATTAGGATCACTAACTACTTTTAGTCATTTTAGAAATCATTCCTATCGTCGATTATTGGGATCTTTTAGATCAATTAATTGAACAAGATAATGGGCAGGTTTAGCCTTTCTATTTTCATACTTGAGAAGAATTCATACTTCGAATCAAGGATTTCCAAGAGGTAAGCTACCATTTCATATTCCCAAGCTTTCATGATGGGATCATTTAGAGGGATTGAATTTGCTAAGAATCTAACATGATCAATTCTAGATCTATCAGGGAAGAAGATCGTAGTACTCCATAATTTCCAAATACCATAAGAATAAATATGATAGTAGTGGATGTAGGCTACCTTAAACTATTTTCTCTTAAATATAGGAGCCTATTTTTGGTTGAACATCATAATGACATCTTAAGTAATTCATTTGTAAATCTAAAAGGTTGAATCTTTGTACTATTAGATATGCAAAGATAGTAAATCAAAGTGTAGTCTACCTTTTGTACGAAATTACAAAATATCTATAAGGATTCTACTAGAAGGAAAAACCTGTTCTACGAGCATTTTAATGCGAATTTCCTCCTTTTACGACAGGAGTTTTACTTTGATAATCACCATTGGTGAGTTCACAAGTTAAACTATCAGCCAGAGATTTCTCAATCCCGATATATGTTTAATATAGAAAGAAAACTGGTAATTGCGAATGCATGAGTCACCCTTGTGCTTGCATATTTGATAAATTCTTTTTCACAAAATAAAGTATTTCTTTACAATGATTTCGAATAAGAAAAGATTTTGAGGCTAAAAAGATTAAGAATTTTTTAATTTTGCTTATGATTGCAAGGACTTTCTTTTCTATCATGAGATAGTTGTATTTTGCTTTATTAAAATTTCCAATGTAGCATTTGCAAAGGTTTTTACCTTCTTTGATTTTGATTTCATTAATGGCCTCTATCTCAGGAATTAAATCCTCTTGTTCATTAGACAAATTAAGAATAGGAAGAGTTTGACACATCTTTTTGAAGTTTTAATCCAAGTTACTTCTTTCTTGAGTTTCTGCTATAATGGTTTTCTCCATTGAGCTCAATCTTTAATGAAATCTGAAGCATATATAATACATCCAATAAACATTTCCAATTACTTCATATTTTCAATCTTCTCGAGGAATTTTTTTTTCTAAAATATGTTTTTCTAGAATGATTTATTTAGCTTTTATTTAATTTTTAGACCTAAAACCTTGGTTTTATTTAGCATAAATGCACTTGTTCTTACCAAGAATAATATCATGATTAATACATCTTTACATGGCAGCTAGAACGTCATCTTTGTGTTATTCTATAGTCTTGGAAAGACAAAAATATTATCAATGTAAACTAAACAATAATAATTGAGATCTTTGAAGATATCATCCATTCTTCTTTAGAATATTTGGGATGTATTTTTAAGACCAAATGATATTACTGTCTACTTATAATATCCATGACGACCATTAAAAATAGTCAAAGGAATGCTTTCCTCATCCATTTTTATTTGCCAATATCCGCTTTTACAACCCATTTTTCAGACACAAGAGGCTCCTTGAATCCTATTGAAAAAAATTATTTTGTTAGGAATATAATAATTATCAAAGACCGTATTATCATTAGCCTTTTTGTAATTAATTACTATTCTAACTTTTTCTCTTTTTTCTTCAAAATGATTTCTCACCATGAAAGTAAGACTAGTGTGATGACTCTTAAGACTATTGTGATGACTCTTACTACCCCTGACTAACCCTTTATCTAAAAGTTCTTTGATTTGCTTATCAGATTCTTTGATATCCTTGTGTATACAATATTTGTTTACTCGGATAATAGTGTTGGTATTTAACAAAATAATCTTTGCAAATGTCTTATTATTGTCCCAAAATTTAAGAGGATTAGTAGAGGAGAGTCTTTGCTTTTGCTGTTTTATCCCAATCGCGTTTTTGCCTTCCTCTTCTTACTTTTGCATGAGAGAAAGATTAAGCAGGTGTTTGGCAAATAACTTCTGGCAAAAAAGAGTTTTCTGAATCAAAATTAGTTGTTTGACTGATTCAACATACTAATTTAGGCATTTGATAAAATAGCTTTATGAAAGAGCTTTTTTAATCTTAAAAAAGTAATTTGAAAAAGCTAATTACATTAGCTTTTTAAAAGAGATTTTTTGGAAGTTAGTTTTTTTTGGTCAAAGAACTAATTTTCAAAAATTCTCTTCTAAGAAGTTCATGTCAAAAACAACTATCTAATTTTACTAAATAGTTTTTATACAAAAAGCTTACTCAAACAACTAATACAAATAAGGAATTCAGACATTCAATAGCTAATACAAACAACTAATAGCTATTATAAATATCAAACAACTAATAACTATTTGCCAAACATGATCTTAGTTTAACCACTAATGAAACTAAATTTGTTACTATGAGATAGACAAGTGTCACATTTTTTTTATTGAATTTTCATGCATTTCACAATTTATCTACTTATTATATGAAAACCGTTCACAATGTGAAAGATTAATACTAATAAATAATGTTTGTTGTAAGCAAAATAAATATATAAATAATCAGCGCAAAATTTTCATAAGAATTGAAAGATAAATGAAAATCCTTCTCATTTTATGACAACATTCGCTGGATTTAATTTTACTCTAGTAGGTTGCCTATTTGAATTAGTTATACGTACTATTATTGTCACAATAGTAGCAATTACGGTCACAACTATTAGTATTGTTGTTAGTGTTGCCCTTTTTTAAGGAAAATACTTTTTTCAAAAAAATAAGTTTTCATGTCAAATTTTTCACTATTCACTTTAATATAAGAGATTACGGAATAATACATATAGTATTTTTTACCTTCATTTTTCTTATGCACATAGAAATTTGTCTTTTTTTTTTTTAAAAAAAAGAATCTTCAGCTCAACAATGTTCCTGACATCATGCGAAAAGTCCTCAACCGAAACTTGACTACCAGAACATTTTTTGTTAAGTTGGCTAAACAGTGGACAAGGTAATTTACTAATCTTTTTCCCTACTAAGAGAAATAGAAAAATCATTGAACAATATACTCAAAAATTTGGCCTCCTGAAGAATAATGTCAAATTCAGTGCTGATTCGCCTTTGATCCCAAGCTTCAATTTCTACACCTTTAAACAATAAAAAGGGTAGCCCGGTGTTCCTGTGTTCACGCAGGGTTCATGAAAAGGCCCCACCCTAAGGGGTATATTATAAGCAGTCTAACCTGACTTTATCCTTGACTGATTTCAAGACTCGAACCCGTAACCTTTTGATCACACGGAGACAACCTTACTGTTACTCCAAGGCTTCCCTTCTTTTACACCTTTAAACAATCAGACTTAAAAATAGCAGCAATAAAAATGATTTTTAAGCTCTCTCCAGTTGGCAACACCTACATTCATCTTTACCAGTTTTCCTTTGATTTTTTGAGACAACTTTGTTCCTTTTTTATTATTTACTTTTATTCTTTTGAAATACAATTTTTTTGTTTATACGTGTATTTTTCTCACCAATTTTTTTTTAACTAACAATTTATGGCTATTTTAAATATTACTTCAATGAGTAATTTTTACATGACCCTCCCTTTTTTGTATTCACTTGAAATATTCATGAACTCCAATATTCAAAATTTTTTTTTCTATATACTCGCCAAACATAAACTACTCATTAAAAAAAATCACAAATTTTATCACATAATCTTTTACCACTTACTCAGGCAGGCTTATATAGTTATTATTCACTAATTATTTTAGAAATTATTTAAGTAATTACTCCAGTTATTGTTCACTAATTATTTAACTAAAGCTTACTAAATCGCTGTAATTAGTGTTATCTACTGAACATTGAAAGTAAAACTCTATTTTATAAATCACTGTAATTTCAGTAGTCAAAATGTTTGGAATTTCATGTAATATGAATTGCACAAAGTACCTTAATATTAATTATACATAAATTAAGGTTATGAAGAAATTCATTGTATTTAATTTAATATTGATATGGTAACTGAATTGGTAATGTAATACTGGTTATATTGCGTCATCCAACAAGATGGATTAGCAATATATATTTTAATTTGTATATGAACATCAGAGGTTGATCTTGTTACATATAATATCATAGCATCATCATGTTATGTTGTGCTGGCTTTAAAATAGCATTTCTATGAGCAGCCACAATCATGTATCACAGATATATTTACGCATATAGAGAATGGCCTCCCACTTATAGCTAGGGACAATATATGATGTCAAAAAGTAGAAGTGGCTTAGGATTATGCAAAATAGAAGCCATTAGTAGAGCATTTCAATGTAAATTGGCTTGGAAAGTACTCACCAAAGACTTATAGGTTCAATCCAGGATGGCTAAATATCTCCATAACGCAGATTTTTTTTAATTAGAAAAGGAAAAACACATATTCGCCAGCACAGAAGAGCATTCAAAATTGCAGAGATTTATCAAGAAAAGGTATCGTGTGGGGGATAATATCTCCTTTTGGAATGACAATTGGATAGAAAACAATATTGTCATAGACACAATGGCACTGTCAGATGAAAATTGTCCTAATCCATAGGTTAAAGATTGTGAATTTATCCAACAAGATTAAAGCTGGAATCTCCCAAACCAATAGAGACATTCAATAATCATCTGATCATCAAGAAGATATAAGGGATTAGTATTCCCATCCACAACACAAAGAACTCTTTTTGTTGGAGATTAAATAACTCAGGTGGGTTTAGTACTAAATCTGCAAACTTGGATGGCCCATGGTACACAACCTGTTACCCCTAAATGGCCTTTCAGATGGATATGAAAAATCAATACAATACCTAAAGAAAGATTTTTCTGTGGCAACTATGACATAAAGCAATTACCGCTAGAGGTAATTTTATTAAAAGGGACCTACATATTAATCCAATATATGATATGTCCACTATATCCGGATGACATTGACTGAACGTAACATTTATTTATTGATTGTCATATGGTTAAAAAAATATGGGATCTAGCGGATAAGCACTAGTGGCTTCCAACTGATGCTTCAACTGTTGTTTGTTAGGATATATTGTAATACTTAAATAGGGTAAAACTCTTTGTTAAGCCAAATATACTTCAGAAGATCCCTTTTCTTTTATGTAGCATTTGGAAATTTAGGAATACAATAGTTTTTAATAATGAAATGTTCAATCCCATGGCATGTTTAATACGAGCAAAAAAGGCAAGCGTCGAAAAGAGGATCCAAACTTGTATGTTGGTCAATCACTCCTCTAGAGGGTCTTCTTCTCCCCTTCTACCTCAACTCACTTCGTAAGGTGGAATCCTCCCTCCCCAGGATTTATCAAAATTAACTTTCATGGATTACTTAATAACTCTTCAACACCAGGCTGATGCATCCTACGTGAATGGACAAGCAAAGTACTCAAAGCAGAGCATCATGTCATGAACGTACTTCAATTCCTGTGGTAGAAGCTAGAGCACTTACTGAAGGAGTCAACTTAACAATTCAAGGGCTTCAATAAGATTATCATTGACGGAGACAAGCAAGTTGTAGTTCAAGCATTGAGAGGAAATATTCAGATCCCGTGGAAGATTTCCAACAACATCAAAGATGTTCGCACTTGGTTGAACCAAGGTTCCCAACTTGTTATAGAGCATAATTTCTGAGAGGCGAATATGACAAAAGATTTTCTGTCCAAGATTTGGGCATTCTGTTACAATGTCATTCTCTTCTGATGCCTATTTTTCCTCTTTTCTTTAGTCAATCTTATTAAATGATATAGTTGGATGTACTCTTGTGAGAAGAAAAACTTAACAGTTACAATTTAAACATTTACCATTGTTTTTTTTTAAAAAAAAAAATCATGCATACATTGAGTGGTATGTTTTATATAAAAAAGTGCGACAAATGACCAAAGTCACTAAATGGGTTACAATTTGACTAATCGTAGAAAAAGGTACTTGGAGTGATGTGCTGTAGTGACAATAAGATCCCTTGTGTTGTGTTTTTCCTTTGTTTCCTTGAATGTATGTGGCCAAAAGACATAAAAAACAATAATGAAGCAAGAAATACCAGGTTCAAGTACGGCCTATCATATATATATATATATATATATATATATATATATATATATATATTAAAAGTTGGATTGGACTCATATATGAGTGATATATAAGCTTATCATGTTCGATGCCACGTAAAAGAGAATAGTCATATGAGATACTTTAATATAACATAGGATGCTATATGAGATTTAAAATAAGAAGAAAAGGTTATGTAAGATAGATGTAAATTTAATATAATATCAATTTTATTTAATAAGATAACTTCTCACATACTTTCCTAATATTTAATAATGAAAATTAATCATAAAATATATATGATTTAATAATGCAAATACAACAAAAAATGTAAGTTAGATATTAATTAAGAATAAAAAGTTGCGTTATTAGTAGAGAAAAAACTAAAAAAGACTCGCTTTATTTTTACGTCAATAAAATAATATAATACATCAATTTATTATGTGCCTTTTTTATAAAATAAATCTATTCTCTTAATAATATATTAAAAAATTATTTAACTCACATCCTTACAATGTAAGGTTGAGCCCTAGTAGCAAATAAAAGCCAAATGTAAAGCTCGACACACAATACCAACAAAAAAGCCAAGACAATTAATGAAGCAGGGGCTGATAGAAGACACAGGGGCACCTTAGACAATATTTTTTGTCTATGTATAATTAGACATGTATGCAAATATATATACATATATATGTATGTATATATTGTTGTGTGTGTATATATATATATATATATATATATATATATATATATATATATATATATATATATATATATATATATATATATATATATATATATATATATATATATATATATATATATATATATATATATATATATATATATATATATATATATATATAGACACACATAGAGACACAAGAGTGAAACCTTCAAGCTTTAACATCAAATTTGAGTTCTGAACCCCCTGACCGAACAGCCCCCACCGGCTCCCGCCAGCGCCAGACAAGAAAAAAAAAAGAAAAGAAAAAAGAGGTATGACAACCACAGCTTGCTCAGGACTCAATTTTCATTAATGTGGCTCCCCTCCCCTAAAACTAATTCTTACACACAAAAAACAAAAAAAATAAAAAAAAAAAGAGAGAAGCTGATACAACATGAAGGTTAGACTTGAGACGAAAATCGATTGCTAACAATAACAGTTATCTATGTATGTAAAGTACATCTAAGCAAGATCAACAAAGAATTAAAGATAGACAATCTTATCTTTATAAACATTCTTGATCAATCTAAGATGCATTCATGACCGATCTAAGATACATTCTTCATTAATAAGCTAATTACACCTAGGCTACCACAGACAAGCCACCTGATTACCTCGACATCCATGCCAGTCCACCGTGCTCTATGTATGTTTTTTTCTTGTCCCTCGACCCATGGGCATATTATAGGGCATCAAGGTCAGTTGTCCAGCTGCTCCCGCACGGGCTACCATCCTTCCTATAGTTATACCACAATCTTGGGACTGTCTTGCGAGGCAGCTCCGAGGCCCCATGGCAGAAGTCATCCTTTTTTTTCTTTTCATAAATACATATGCATGAGGTTCCATCCCGTGTTCCCATACTAAAGCCCCATGACGACGATATAAGTAGTGACCATTTTCATCTTCTTCATCCATACCTCCGTGAACCTAGCTTCTAACACCATGTTCTTGAACACCTCCCAATTTATGAAAATAACAAGTAGCGCATGGGAATTTTTTATTCTTTTGGCTCAAAGAACATTAAACATTTACTAGCCATATCAGCTTCAATTCTTATTATTCCTCACATGCTTATAAACAAAAAAGAACTTTGCATTAATCCAAAATCATAGTACAACACTGTTTCTCTTACATAGGAAGCAATCCTTCCAATGGGCGAAACACCTCCGTGTCATAAAATTGAAGGCAATAGCTTCCACAAAGGTGCAGTACCAATTCTACAACAGTTCGCACCAGCAAGCAACAGTAGGTTATTTCCTTCTTTTTTTGGGGTTTTTCATTTGAGGGGTGGGCTAGAAGCCATCAACAGCAAGGCCATCTTGACATCGCTGAGAGGTAGTTATTCATTCCTGACTTTATTAGGTATAAGCCGACAACCGAAAATGTGAGAATATATGCACTTATATACCTTGGCTTTTTATTCATTAGATAATGCAAGCATTGCTTTAACCAGTGTTCTGCATGCCAGCAGCAATACCCTTCATAGTCAGGAGGAGGGCGTCCTCAAGCCTAAGAGCATACTCACTAGTAGGGCTGAGCTTCACTAGCTCAGCAGCCGGGTTGTTGGACAACATTTCTTCGGATTCTTGTTGCTTCTGTGTTACGTGAAAGTTTGGATCACGAATCTGCTTGAGAATATGTGCTTGGAAGACATTTAGGGTTGTAAGGTAGGGATCACGAAGATGCAGTCTCTGCTTCAAATAAGGATCTTTTTCCAGTACATCCTTGTGCCCAGCAACCTGTAAAAAAACAATTGAATTCAGGTAAATTTGGATTAGTTGGGCTTGTTATTATTTATAATTCAGGCAGGCAACAACACATACTTGAATTTGGCACTAACTAGATCCACCCAAATGTTATGTCCAACATGTTCAAACCTTGTCTGAAATGAACCCAACTCAACCTAACCTGAAAAACCTCTTCTAGCTGTCAATATGTTATCTACCTGTTACTCTGGAGGGGCCATTAGCAAAGAAAAACAGCGCATGATTAACATCCTAATATCTACCCAGCTCTCTTCCACTTCTAAGGAATAGTGTTCCAATAACTTAAGAACAAAGTCTGTAGATATCTTTTCCAACCCTTGATCAATAAAGCTGCTACAATGAGATGCCACAAGATTGCCTGTTTCACTATCTTGGAAAAAATTACCTCCAGAAGTAGATGCATAGTTTCCTCATAATTTTCCCTCAACTGTTCCCCGAAATATTGTAGATCCTCCGACACCAGAAGCTTGTCATACAAAGTAGAAATTCCAGGGTTCCCCTTTGCCAAGACCATTTCAACCAGGTCAACGGTCACCTTGAAGAAAGGCCACATGCTGTACATCTCCTTAAGCATGTTAAAGTTGTTTGCATCTTTCTCAATAGCATATTTAATTGCCGTACCCATGCCCAGCCACACAGGAAGATGGAATCGCGTTTGAGTCCATGCGAAGATCCAAGGGATTGCACGGAGTGATTCGATTCCACCACTTGGTTTTCTCTTTGACGGACGGCTTCCAATATTCAAGCGTCCGTATTCTGTCTCTGGTGTTGCCTGCAATTCGATTTACTCGGTCAAAAGCATCAATCAATGAATCTTGATGTTATATTATGATGAATGCAAATTGTTATGAGGATTGATATTTTGGAATAACAAATGAGGAGAATAGAAATCTACCATCTTTCCTCTCTAATTGTGAAACCTATTTGATTGTTGATCAATGTATAAGTTCTATTACAACTCCACTAGGCCGACTTATCTCTTGATTAGATTGATGAACCAACACAGAAATACATAAACAACTAAGAGAACCAAGCATGAAGGTCTTGTTAGAGAAATTAGAGGTTTCAATACAGCATAGCCCCCCAAAAACTAAAAAAGGTGAAAGCCATGAACATTTGAGGGCTTACCATGCGGAAGTATTTGACAAATTGAGGATCTTCCAAAACAATAGAGCGGAATTTTTTCGTGGCAACAACAGCCATGTCATCCAGCAAAGCTCGCCATTCTGGTCGAGGTGAGAAAGATGGACACATTCCATGCTCAAGAGTAAGAGCTGTGTACGTTTGTAGTGTCCTGAAACACAAATGCTCCTCTCCAAAGGACTGTTCAATTACTTCACCTTGTACTGTAACACGAAGTGATCCATTGATGGTATTTGGTGGATGGGACAAAAGGGTAAGATGAGTAGGGCCACCACCTCTTCCTACAGTCCCTCCTCGTCCGTGAAACATTGTAAGCTTTACCCCGAATTGCCTGGCAACCCTTGCTAGCTCCTCCTGGACCTTGTAAAGTTGCCAAGCAGCTGAGAGACGACCACAATCCTTACCAGAATCAGAGTATCCAATCATGACTTCTTGCTTCCCATTAATCTTATTTTTGTACCAATCTATAGAGAATAGGCGGGCCATGGCAGAAGGAGCTGCCTCCAGGTCAGCAAGTTTCTCAAACAATGGGACAACCCTCAATGGATTCTTAATATGGCATTCACGTTGCAGAAGCTCGACAGCAAGCACATCTGAAGGGGCAGTAGCCATGGAGATGATGTATGCCCCGAAACTGTCAGGTGGGAGTTCTGATATCACATGAAATGTGTCCAATACTTCCGCAATTTCTTCAGTTTTAGGGAGATTGGTACCAAACAGAGGGCGTTTGCTCTTAAGCTCAGATAAGAGCCATTCCTGTCTCTTTTTTTCTGGCCATTCTCGATAGGACCCAATCTCCAGATACTTAGTAATTGCATCCATCACATCAGTGTGCCTCTCTGATTCTTGCCTGATATCAAGCCTTACGAGGCAAAGCCCAAAAGTGGTGACTTGTCGCATAAAATCTAGAAGACTTCCATCAGCAATGGCCCGATCACCACAATCACACAGTGACCTGTAGCACAGTTCTAGAGGCTCCAAAAACTATAACACAAACGCACATGAAGAAAATCAGAACAGTGAGCAGTAGTAAATTGTAAGGAAAAAGTTAAATGGATTAGTAGCAAGAATGCAACTAAACCTGATCAACATGGGTGAGAGTTGCCTCTGAAGGGATATCAGAGGCCCCTGTTGACAACAATTGATGAGCTCGTTCTCGAGTGTTATAGAGCTTATCCCTCACATCAGCCAGAATAACACGATAAGGCTCATTCAAAGGAATTTGTTTCCAGAAATCTGTAAACAAATTAAAGCATAACAAGAAAAGCATCAACGACTAACACTGCCATGATTACTAGGCATTACAACTAAAAAGTTTGTATAGGACATACAAAAGTTATAGACATAGTATGACATACCGACATAGTGTTTGGCACCTTTCTTTGAACGATTCTGAAGTTTGTCAGCGCGAGCACGGAGTTCATCATTGCATCTCCACATTGACAGCTGTTAGCAAAATGCATAAGTTGAATTTGAGCTACTCAAAAAGGTGAGAAGTTGAATATCCACGAAGAAAGAAATCTAATTTGCACCTCAAACATAAGATCTTCCATCTCAGACAAATAGAGATTAGTAGCCATCATTCTAGCCAACAAGCACACATCCTTAGTAACCTGAGCTGTTACTCTTGGATTTCCTGTAGTTTGTATAGAAAGACTTCACATCAAAAGAAGTTTCAAAACAAAGCACCGATTCATGGACTGCCTTCTACAATTTTACATGAGTGAGGTTACACAAAAAAAGAAAGATCATACCGGAAGAGATGCTAATGAGCAATACTAATATTGTTTTTTTTTTTTTTTTTTGGGGGGGGGGGGGGGGGGGGGGAGGCCGGCACAAACACAGTATTAAGGTCTTTTTAAAATAACTGCCAATGCAACTTACTCATGATTGTAGCATCGAGCAGCCTATTTGAGTTCATTTACAAAATTCCAAAAATAACATAT
Organism: Carnegiea gigantea; assembly: GCA_029747015.1. Lineage (NCBI taxonomy): Eukaryota > Viridiplantae > Streptophyta > Magnoliopsida > Caryophyllales > Cactaceae > Carnegiea > Carnegiea gigantea. The sequence continues at coordinate 990,569 of JAKOGI010000096.1, read as the reverse complement.
ATAGTTCCTAAAAACACATACCATCTCTATCACCACCCATCCAAGATGAGAACTGAATGAGAGGAGCATTATAGGGAACACGCTCATTTATCCCTATGTTCTTTAATGCTGTATCAACACGTCGCAGAAATTTTGGGACACCTCTCCAAATTGTATCACGAATGTAGCTCATCCCAGCCCTCATTTCATCTTGAGGAGTAGGTTGAAATCTCCTGATGTCATCTGTATGAAATGCAGCTTGTATCTAAAGGTATAAAAGACAGAATTAGGAGCTAACCACACCAAAGCAAATACAGATATCAATTTCATTCCCAACATGGATACCACAATCCAATGAATCTGATACACAACTATCTGTACTTCACAATCTGTTTATTTTTTATTGGTAATGCATATACAATCTAAATGATGCTAGTGTCAAGTGAAAGAAGAAATGGCAACAATGTTGGCTTTAATATCATACCTGTCTTTGAAGAGCCTCACCAAGTTCCTGCTTATCATTTGGAGTGATACATTTGGCATACAACTGGTTCAAAGATTTCCTTATCCTGTAGAAAAAAACAATGATCATAGTCAATGAAAGATAGAGTCAACAATCAGTAAGATGGCACTGCGAACGTAGCAAGACTGTGATGAAGGTGAAAGTGTAAGAGTTCAGTCTACCAAAAGCAAGTGGGTAAGTGCTCTGATTGCAGCTGGCTATCGGTAATGAGTCTCTGTGACACTCTTGTGCACAAAGGAAATGCGTTTGCATTTGTGTTACTCAATGACATGAATGTCCTTTTTGTCCTCTGTTATTTTTTTTTCCCCCTTTTGTTTCTTTTGTTTTTCTTTTGTTTATTTTTATAGTGTCTGATGCAGTTGCATTTCTAGGTCAAGGCTGGTATACTGATTATTCCAAAGTGTTTCATTAACCCAAGTTAACAAAACAAGTACTTGCACAAGCCAAAGTGGATCTTGCCATAGGAGTGACATGATATCTGATAATGTACATCCTTACTCCCGAATCCCTGAGATTTTGCTCAGCATCAACCAGAAAGGCAGAGCAATTACTACGATATCACATCAACAAACTAGTTGTCAAATTGAATGACATACCTTGCATGTTTCTGAAGCAAAGATCTGCGAACAGATTGAGTAGGATGAGCAGTAAAGACCAAGTCAACAGTCTGATTTTTCAAGGTCTCAAAAACTTCTTGAGGGGGAATCTTCAGATCCACTACAAGCATCCGCATTGTTTGTTCAATATCTGCCTCATATATTGCCAAACTCTCTTTTGCCAGAGTTCCTTTCCTCAAGTTTCTAATCCTTTTGGGATGAGAAATTTGGACTTCCTCAGCAAGGTTGGCCAAGTTAAGCATATGAGTAAAATATTTCGTCAGAGCAATGGAATCATCCGCATCCAAACCAGAGATCATATCGTCCAGCTCCTCCAGTTTCTTAGGATCATGTGTCCTTTCATAATCAGCAGCATGTTCATAAAGGTCTTGAGCCTGATCCATGCATATAAGAACAAAATTTGATATAAAATTATGCTATTAAATATTTAAACTTTAACAAAAATGCATCAACTAGACATCTTCAAAATAGGACACATACATGAAAACAATCAAAATTCCAACAACTAACACAAAAACCCAGTGCGTCACCTTGTATTCTTTGGATAAAAATGAAGTTTTAGAAGGAAAAGTAGCCATATATCTACGTGAGAACATATGTCTGCCTGCATCACGTTATTTCTAAAACATCGCTGTATGTACTGTTAAACTTTTATAGTATCATTACCATGAACTTACACTCCATCTTCAACCACTGGTAGAACTGACAATACTCAACGCCAAAGACGAACAAATGTGGATACTTCGACTTAAAGGCAAAAGCATTTAAAAGACGTCTGGTAATTAAATTGCCAACTTTAGTACCTGAACGTGTGCACAAGTTAGATGCTCGTACCTTAGACCATGTCAGAGCACTAATTTCTCTGGTGGAATCACTCCAGGAGTTCTTTCCACCAGAACCAATCAATGAGCCGATTTCCCAAGTGTTCATCATAGTTGGCTTAGTCAAATTACAAAGAACTTTTTGTGGTACTTCTTTCCTAGGAATAGCCTGGCTTTATATAGACTAAGCATGGACTTGAAGATTCCAAGAAAAAATTCCCAAAAAATAAATATTAAAAATTACAAAAAGGTACCACTAATGGGAATTTGACAAATTGAACACCCAACGCAAAGAACAAAAAACCATATGGATTATCATCCTGAAGATTCCCAAAGTGAGACCCCACTGGGTACTTGTCAACAGCAACAGCAAGGTTTAACGCGCACAGGACGGCACAATACAATGATGCAGGGTGAATCAAACATTAAGTCCTAGGGATAATTTTGGACAAAGCCTATATTATATATCCGGAAGTATGCACTCTTGGAAGTCACATAAGCAAAATATATGTTAATAACCGCCTATGTGACAAATGCACATTGAAACTTGTAAACTTGAACATAATGAATTGTGCAATAAAGATAAACAACATGCAAGTTAATAATTTCTGTTACTCTTATTATTAACTTTCATGCCAATCCAAACATGGGTAAGCAAAGTACTACCGCTTACTCACGTTAAACTCCTAGGCATGGGTAGGCTATTTACTGTTACTTACTCGCCCTTACTCCCTTTTACTCTTATAATAAACTCCCCTGTTCTCCAAAACACGGGTAATTACAATAAAGGGTATACATATGTTAAACTATCTTTCTTACTAACAAACGTTGGTAAACAAATTACTCTTAGGGCATATTCGGCAACAGTGTTTTAGGTAGCGTTTGGCATTTTGACTAAATCAATACACTCATCATGTAATTATTAGTGTTCGGTAATGTAGTGTTTTGACTAGCATTTCAAATAGCGTTTAGCATTTTAAGTAGCGTTTTTGAAAAACTAATAGTATTAACGTTTTACATTCAAAAGTAGCGTTTCATATTTTTTTACCAAAAATTACCCTTTGGAAATTTTATCTTTGGAAATTATCTATATTCTTTTATGTCAATTTACATTAATCAGCTAATTCAACAGCTAAATTTACCGAACACATTTTATTCAACTGCTCTTTTAAACAGCTATCCGCTAACAACTAAATTAAAAACGCTATCCGCTACCTGAACAACTATCCGCTACCTAAACCGCTATCTGCTACTTGAACCGCTAATTTTGCCTAACAGCACCTTACTTACCTTGCTTCGCTCTTATAAACTGTTATTCCTTTCCCTTGCTCCCCATCCAACTGGATTCTTAGGGCGTTGCATTTAGCCATATGGATCAAATTGAGGGGTGGGTCAAGTTAAGATGTCTACAGCCTTAGTTGTCCTCCCAATCCCTAACCAAAAATTTTTACAGCAACAGACCAATATGGTACTTAATACTTACCGAAACATTGACAATCAACCAGATTGTTTCACATGAAAACCTGAGTACTCATCAAAAACCCGAAATTAGCCACAGCAAATGCACACAGTCACGCAAACAGTCAAGGGAAGCCATCATAAACATTAATCAACCGCTCAAAAACATTATTGGGCTCAAACGCAAGTTAAAATCCTGTCTGTCTATCTGATTGAGCGTAGTGAAAGAGAAAAAGAACCAATAACCTTCTCCCTGATCTCTTTCCCCACTAAAACCCAGCAAAGCATCATAATCAACAAGCACGTTATTGTTATCCGATCCTCAGAGACCTTGCGAGGAGCAAGGAGTCTCAATTGGGCATCAAGCGAAGATAGTTTGTCCAAATTCCTAAATTCCGTGCTCTCTCACTCCCTCTTTTTCCCTCGTCAGACTATTAAAAGTGTCAGTCTTCCGGGTTCGTTCAAATGGGATGATTAGCACCAATTCAATTAGAGGCTAAGCACGAGAGTTTAGGGTAATAACTTCAGCCTGCTACACCAACAAAAGGGGCACCAAAACTATATCGATCTGATACAGTATAATCAAATGAAAAATATCATCCTAGTTGAAGGATAAAAATTAAAATGAACTAATCACAGAAAGTTGATGAACTTATATATATATATATATATATATATATATATATCTGTGTGTGTGTGCGCGTGTGTGTAATTAAATATATGGCATAACTCATAGAAAAACATAGCACAAATCAATGAAATATAAATTTTTCTAGCATTTGCTCACTATATATTGTATCTAATCAAAACATAGTAAAAATAACTCACTAAAAAGTCAGAGTATAAGTGATTGAAACTTTAGTATGCCATTCTTGTACATTTAAAGAATCTTATATTTGAGTCAATCAAAAAAAATATATCATAATAGATTAGAAAATATATATAAATTATTGTTTACTAAACATATATCATGGATCACCAAAAGACATAGTGCAGCTTCCTAATAAAATATCATACCTCAAAATATGAACAAAATGTCTAATTATATTTAATTGTATGCTTGCTCATTTCGAGTAGGAACAGTTAGTATTTGTTGCTAAATTTTATTGATTACCCAATATATTTTACAACTTACTAAATTTTTGTCATAGCTCATTGAATAAATATTATAACTCACTAAAATTAAAGAATTAGCACAAGTGATTATAATTTTTCAAGTATGTCATTCTTATACATTTAAAGAATTTTATATTTTAGTTAACCAAATATATATCATAGCATGTTATAAGATTAATTTAAAGTGTTCTTGACTAAATATATACAATAGCTTAAGTTACAATGTAACTGACAAGAATGTGTATGTACGCACTAAAATTGTGTTTTGTATGTTTGCTCACTTTTTTTTTTTTAATTATGAAAAATTAGTACTACTTATACTAAGTCATCACAAAATATATTTCATAACTCACCAAATGAGTATTACAACTCACCAAATAAATATCGTAATTCGCCAAAAAAATTAACATAGGTAACTATAATAGAGTTTAGTAAACTTCAAAAGTATAATACCATATTTCTGTTGTACACTAGCATATTAAAGTGAGCTATAAGTTTTTTCATTAAGCAAAATTTGGATATATAAAACACGTTGATTTGGATATGCCTATTTACTAAAAATATTTATTAGCTCATCAAAAATGTGTCTTAGCTTACTAAAATATCTTAGTGAGCTATACAATTTTGTTAGTGAGTTGAAATCCAATTGTGCAAACTCCTATACAATTGACTGTCTGATATAACAATTGCATTTCACATTCTCATGTTAATATGCACTTGCATAAATGAACATTTTTTTTTAAAGTGAAATATGAATTCTTGCTGACCAGACTTTTAAAAAAAAAAAACCTTTGATTTTATTAGTTGAAGGTTATAAATTTTTTAAGTGTGGGCGAACTAAATGACCGTTCTATAAGTAAATAGCTTAATTGTTAGCCTTGTTCTACTAAATAATGTGCGAAGGTTATTATAGGTGGAATTCAAACTTAAATTTTTAATTATATTAACAGTTCTAATACTTTGCTACTTTATTAGTTAATATCCACAATTATTGTCAGGTTCTGGTATTACAATCTCATATGATTCTACTGATAAACAATATACCGAAGGTATACTGACTTAATATAATTAGTTTATGTTTTATTTTTATACTCTCATGTTTTCATGTAGATATTTTCCATTTATTTGCGCCACATTACTTTTTTGTGTGCATATAAGATACAAAGACAGATGTACATGAGATTGAATCCTGATCCTCAACAACAACTTTAAAAAACTTTACCAACTAGACTGATTGGTTTTCACTATATGCACCGCATCATATTAGTACAAATTCGATAAATCCATGTGCATTTTTATTAATGTATTTAGAATAATTTTGCTACACATATGCCAATAGGCACTAGCAATTTGGCAATGCTGATTTGTATTTAAAAAACAGAATATAATTGGAGAGAAAAACAATATTCGTTTATTTACCATCCATTCAAATCTGAATGTCGAAACCTTATCTTATTCTTATCCAAATTATATGTACTTTTTCCTATGCCCATTTGTTTCATCTAATCCTCCAATCCCTTTATTTGCGATCAATGTTATCCCAAATTTGTGGCGTTTTCCAAGTCGTCGTTGTTTGTTTGTTGATTGATTAATACGTACATGGAATATGCTTAGCACCAACTAACTATTCACAATATTCTCTGTAAGCTTGATTTGATTGATAATATTGTAGGTCCCAAGTTCTGCGACTTTATTGAGAAATCCAGATTTGGCATCATTATTTCTGTGCATTAACTTTCATGAATTCTTCCTGAGAACTTGGGACGTACAATATTTCTTAATTTATTATTAAAGTTAAATTGCTAAAAAAAATATAATTTTCAAAATAGGTAGGTACGCAAATTCTCATTCTCATTTACATTAGGAATGAGTAATCTTACTATGAATACTGGCTAAACAATGCATTAATCTCTATAGTATCAATGACTTATTTTGAAAATTAGCCGTATATATCTCTTTACTATTTAAACTCATTTTTTAAAAGAAAAACTATTATTTGAATTCATTTTACTAATTGAGTTCAAAATTTTTGGATAATTTAAGTTGCAGATATGTATTGTTTTTACATGAGTAAATGTATGATGATGATGATGATGTGTGTGTGTATATATATATATATATATATATATATATATATATATATATATATATTAACAATCTTATTAATCAATTAATTACTATAGAAATGAATAACATATGTATGCGCTTTAATAGGGGGAAGATGAAAAGTTTGGTAGATAGTTTTAAAATGAGCTGTGAGTGAGGGAAAAAAAAAATAAATGGACATATAATATAATAAGTTATAGCTATTAAATAATATGACACTTGGTAATTGACATAAGTACATAAGATCACTCAATTTTATATATAGTTATACAGATAGACTATTCTCTTTAGCCATATAGCAATTACTAGTATTACGATAGCAGGAATATGACTGGTAAGGCCAATAACTGACAAATAACAATATGGCAACTTGTTGATTAATTTCTTCAAATAATAGAGGGTCATGTAGCATCGCTCCTATCATGGGGGGATAAAAAACAAATTAAATGCAACAGTACGCCATGCATCATGATAGTGAACCCTAAAATGCCGTTGTCCTGAGTTCCACGTACGAGTCCAGGTAGGCTTCACTTTTGGGGACGTGTAGTACAACAATCATTTTCCATTGGGATGTTTAGGATACACTTTTCACAGTTGTTCAATCATCCACTAGCCACTTTCTTAACAAAGTGATTTAGTAGTATTTAATTCACTTTTTTATGTTTAAGATCATTTGAAATGTACATAAAATAAACTCAATATCTGAATCTTAAGTAAAATAGTTTATAAGAAATTTCATGTAAAAAAAGTTATGGAAAAATTTCATCATATTTAATTTCAGATATCATGAATTTCTAACATTTTTAGATTCAAGAGTTGATCTTCTAATTAAGTCTAAAATTATACGCTTGTAAGAAACTTTAATAATACACCACATATGTTCCCATGTATATTACATGCTATGTCTATAGATGAAAATATATTCAAAATAATATAGTTATTAAAAAATACGGTCATATGTAGAGAGCCACCACATGTACATTGTTGTTGGACGTATAGGCGCCAAGGCTATATGCTATTCAATAATATTTCCTTTTTGTTCCATTTGTTTTTCTTTCGAGTATTTAGGGTGAAAAGACATCAAAAGCAACAATGCAAGCGTAGGTTACAGAGTTCAAGTAAGAGCCAAGAGCAGTAAAGGCAAAATGTAAAGCACAAAATTATAGCAGCCAAAACCAAAATACAAGTAATGAAGCAGGAGACGCTAGAAGTAATGAGGGCACCTCCTACAAAGACGAGACGTGTAATCCAATCCATCAAATATATGAACAAAAGTAGGGAAGTTAATCCCGAGGTACTCCAACACATGTGACATTAATAATTCAAGGTCTAAACTTTTGGAGCGAATATTTTAGTACCTCGAAGTTTGTTGACCGAGTTTTTTGGTACCCTCTATATTTTCTTGAACCCCTAAACTTTTAAAAGTTGCATTTTAACCTCAATCCTTAAAAAATTACTTTTAAAAATTTTAAATTTGTGACATTAGTACTATTCGAGGTCCTCTTTCATTTAGTATCAGAGCCACGTAACCAAAAATAATTAAGATTATTAAGCTAATTAATAATTAATTGAGCTAATTAACTTTGCTTGATGCTTAAGTAATCACCTACTTGCTCTGCTCCTAATTATTCACATATTATTCACTCACCAGAAGGAACCACTTCAGTAACACCTCAATTAAAATATATAACTGATATAGTTCTAGAATTAAAAGTTGAATTAGCAAAAATTAAGATTGAAGTTAAGGAGACTAAGAAGCAATTATCTATAATCCATCTTTCTCTAGTTAATGAAATCAGACATAGTAAAAAATCGACTCTAAGTATTAGTACTTCATTTCATCATAAATATTCTTTCTAAAACCCAAAAAATAAAAATCAATTTTCTTTGCTTGATATAAAGATCCAAAAAGAAGTAAGAGAAAGGTCAGCTAAACAATCATCTGAAAAGGCAGAGAAAGAAGAAGAAGATGGAGTATAAGCAGTTTAATCTAGAAAAGTTACAGAATATATTTGATAACAAACAAAATTCGGAAGAACTAAACAAAATCATTGGCACAATAGTTGAAAAATAAGATGTATTATCTAATCATAATGAAGAGGAAATAATATCAAGTTAGAAGATAAAATATATCAGTAGATTAACCTAATTAAGCTCAAAGATCTCATTGTTGTACCTTTAGAAGAAATTAGAAGAAAATTAGATTAAAAAATGATAAAATAGTATTTGATAACGAAATTAATTAGATTGCAGAAGAAGTTAATGTAAATGAGATCAAGTCCAATTTATTTAACAATGTTGTTTCTAAAACTGAAAAATTTGGTGAACCTTTTAGAAGAAATACTTATTTTATGAGACTTAAATATGTTCCAGCAGAACGAACAACCAATTTTTCCTTTTGTCTTATCCCAAGAAAAACTACAACATTTGAAGAAATCGGCATTACCCCAATTAACCAAATAAGATATATTCTAAATATCGATGGAGCTCGTAATAGAGAAGAAATATTTGAGCATTGGAAAAGATGAATGAATAATGTCTTGAATTTAAATATCACATGGACTATAGAAAATTTCTTAAATCATATCAAACCTAGTTTTTTTAGCAATATAGCTGATTGGTTATGATTCATTAAATGAATACGGTAAAGATGCATTAAGAATGACGGAAACACCAGCCGCAATGTTCAAAAATTTATATAAGGAAATCAAAATTGAGTTTATCGGAACTAAACTTGATTCTAAAGAAAAAGCAAGAGAATGACAATGAAAGATTAATAATATAGAGTTATGGGATATGAGGTATTTGGAGAACTACATTCTTGAATTTAGTCAATATTATTAGAAAACTAGACATAATGAAACCAATCTTGATATGTTCTATGACAAATTGTCGTATCTGATAAATTTCATAATTAATAAAAAGTACATTGCATGGTTTGAAAGCGCAGATGTCATTGATATCCTTGATTTAGGAATCTCTTATTTAAGAAAATGGGTCAATGATCAATGCCTTGATCTCCAAAAGCAAAAGAAAATGAAGAAATAATTTCGAACTTGTTGCAATTCTTCTCACCAATGGGGAAAGGAGCTTAAAAGGAAAAGAAAAAGAAAATTTTATAAGAAAAAGAGTTGTAACAAAAAAGGGGGAAAAAATAGAAAAGAAAATATTATAACAAATCAAGCCCTAAAAACGAAGATTTTTTAGGAAAGCTGCTCATTGTCAAACCAGGAAAAACAATTGTAAGTGTTAGGATGCGGAGAAGTAGGTCCTTATGCAAACGAATGCAAAAATAGAAAGAATAACAGGCTTGTTGAAACTTTAGGAAGTCTAGAATGTTTTGAATTTAGCGATGATAAAGCGTTATATCTAACCCTAATAAACAACAAGGGAATTGTTGAGATTGTACTAGAAGATGAATATGAAGAAAGTGATCATGAAGAAACTAGTCATATAATGAAAAATAGCTCAATTAGTCTGAGTGATCTTCATGGAGAAGAATTTATTATAGATAGTGAAAGTGAAGATGTCAAAGGAGATTGGGTCATTCTTATAATTCAGAAAGATATGATCCATAAAAAATTCATCTTTCAACTGAAGAATAAGTAAATATGTGAAATAATGGAAGGAGATTAGAAATAAAAGACTGTGAGTATGATGTGTGAGAAGTTAATCTCATCAATTGGGTAAATATCCTTAAGATAACAAAGATAGAAAGTATGGATATATTCATGTTAGAAGTGTTCAAGTGCAAATTACTCCTTAACAGTATTATGGCAGAGATATTGATCTTTATGTTTTGCTCTGTGATATCAAGCATGCTAAATTTAACAATCAAATTATCACGGGGATTAAGGCCAAGTTATATAATGAATCAGTAGAATTCAAATACCGACCTGGATATTATGTAAACCTTAAAGATAAATTTGCTAAAAAATGACTATTCCTTAAGATAAAAACAGTTGGGACGGACATGAAAAGAGGAGGTTACCAACTGGGGATATTTTGAAAAATAATCTACAAACTAGATAATACCATAGATTCAAAGGCTATTTGAAAGTCCTATCCCTATGTAAAAAGTCCAGAGGATTAAATCCAATTCTCAGGAGATAAAAATTGATAAGCCATGGATATCTAACTTTGCCAACCCTACAAAAATCAATAAAAAAAATATAATAAAAATTGATGAGAATGATAAAATTACCATTAAACCACAATTATTAAGAAGTATGAGTGCAGGATCAGAATGGAGAGAAGGGTCTTCATCAACTCAAAACGAGCTTAAAGAAGATGATACAATTAGTATGACCACTAAAATAAGTAGAATGAGTTTTAAACCCGCTAGACACAGTGTAGATAAAAGTATGAGTCTAGACAGGAAACTCATTGGATACAAAACAAGAATTGTTAGTGAGCTAATCTATGAGGATGAATTAGTCAAAAAATATGGCTATGAAAATATGCTATGAGGTCATCAACACAAATCCTAATAGCATCTATATCCCAATAAATATATGCTTAGAGGGATATAATAAATATGAATTGTGTGCCTGTATAGATAGTAGTTGTTTTGTATGTTTTGAAAAAAGATCTTTATTTCCAAAATTTTTGTGCAAAAGAGACAAGAATCCTTTACAAGTAAAGATAGCTAATAATAGCATTATAAGCGATAATGAAGCCATAAAAGGGTTATTCATAGAATTAGAAGGAGTTCAATGCATTATACTAGTTCTATGGGCTACTGATTAATCCTCTCGTAATGTGCTTATTGAAAATAATTTTCAGAGGCTATATTCTCTATGTACACAGACTATGAACCAAATAATATTCACAATAAATGGTCACTTAGTTCTCATTGATAAGTTAAATAAAGCTTACACTCATCAGAAGATAGAGTTTATGCACAACCAGCATGGGGAGTAGGTAATACCTACACACTGTGAGATTGCACTAATAATCTCACTATTTAAGTTATCTATTAAAGAACAGATTACTGAATACCAAGAACAATTATACAAAGAACTATTGTGATAATCCTCTAAAATTTTGGGACTGAGATGAGGCATTTGCAAAAATTACTTTGCTAAATCCCAACACTATTATTCAAGTCAAACAAATGGTGTATACACACCAGAATATCCAAGAATTTGAAAACAAATTAAAGAACTTCTAGATAAAGAATTAATCAGAAATAATAAGAGTTTTTACACCAACGCCGCTTTCATGGTAAGCAATTATGTTGAAGAAAAAAGAGTAAAAGTTAGAATGGTAATTGATTACAAAAAGGTTAATGATAATACTGTCTATGATGACTATTATATTCCTAACAAAATAGTCATTTTTAATAGAATTCAAGGAGCCTCTTGGCTCTTGAAAATGGATTACAAAAACGAATACTAGCAGGTAAAAATGGATGAAAAAAGCATTCCTTTAATTGCTTTTAGTGTCCCTCAAGGATATTATGAGTGGATAGTAATACCATTCGATCTTAAAAATACACCTCTAATATTTTAAAGAAGAATGGATAACATTTTTAAGATCTTAATTACTACAGCCTAGTTTACATTGATGATATCCTTGTCTTTTTCAAGACTATAGAACAACACAAAGATAATATTTTCTGCCTACCTAATAGCCCAAAGATTTACCCTTTTAGAGTTACAAATTAATTACCTAAGGTGTTCTTATGATATCTAAGAAAAAACAAGTTCTCATATTTAAGCAAAATGATTCAATGAGTGGAATGCAGCCTACATCGACTATCATCACATTATTCTTATAATATTTGAGAATCATGCAATACTACAATCTACTTTCTTGATAGATCTGGAGCTACTGGTGTTAGTTTTCCAACAAATTCAATCGCTCCAAATGACCCCGCCGTGAAGGCCTGATAATATGGAATGGTAGTTTATCTCATGAAAATCCTAGATCCGAAGTACCCATTTTTTTCAAAGCTAACTGAGTTTCAACAATGCATGTTCAGAAGGATTCATTGGATTCTTATATGTCTTGATGGCCCAACAAAAATGTCATACAATAGATGCCTCTATGTGAAGGTACCTTGTGCATTAATTGAGTATGAAAATAGAAAAGCTAAACGAGCCCATTATCTTGTTCAAATAGTTAATTTAGATGATCCCAATGATCAATGACAAGAATATTATAGTTTCTAGAATGACAAGAAGTAGTTAGTGATCATGCTTTAGCAAGAGTTGTCGGTTTTTACAACATTTATCATCAAATGTGGGCACTAATTGAACAAGGAAGAACACTAATGCATTGCGCAAACACTATTTTTGTTTATTATAATGAGTTTAGCAAATATATGAAGATAGAATGAGCTACTTCAACAGATATCTTTGATTATCTCTTTGATGTTGGAGCTGAAAAATTCTTATTAGAAAGAAAAAGAAATATTTTTATGAATTATTTAAAAAATAGAATCCAGAGCATCTTCAATTTAATGAAAATTTTGATGATTATCTGAATAATGATAGACTAGAAGATATTATTGGAGATGAAGGCATGCAGAATCCCAATATGAATGCCTAGTGCTGTCAGCAATAAAGGTTCTAAAAAGTTGTTGTACCATTATTGTACTGTTTGACAAGTGTCGGATAAGTAACATAAGGCAATCTACTATAGCTATGTGAATGTAACTGTAGTAATAAGAAATATTAGAGCATGTACTGTAGCTATTGGGAGATCCAATGTAGTCCAACTCCTCTATAAAAGGAGAGACAGAGTGCTAAGGGAGGACACAATCATTTTGAGCATACTTAAGCAAAAGAGAAGTCGGAAATCATCATTTCTCTATGAGCAAGCATCTCTGATGATCTTAGTAGTTTAAGTCCCTCGTAAATCTTTCCATTATAATATTTGAACTTTCAAGCTTCCAATAAAAGAAGTTTCTAGTACAGAATGTTATTCAATCGAACCTTATGTTTTAAATATTATAATTTTTTGATCAAAGTTCCACCATCCTTTAAAATATAAAGAACTTGATTAGTAACTATGGTCCGAGATAGGAAATGAAACGGATTTGTATTGTATCTGATCTAAGGAAGGTGTGATTGAGATTAACAATATCTATAAACTGAAAGTTAGAGGAATGCTAGGGTCTAACGCCCACCAAGTTTAGGTAATTGTCGAAATTCTCTAATTAAGTTTTAATTATTTTGCTAAGTATGGTAAGCCTATAATCACAGAAAATATAATATTTATGATATAAGTAGTTGATTGTGATAACTAGTACCAGTAAAGTCATTATAAGAAGTTTAATCATTTAAAATACGCATATTACCTAAAAAAATCCTAAAAATTACTTATTTGCATATTGTACCAAATTCTGGCGTCATTCTATAATTTCTGGAAGTTTTTGGCCAAAAGTGGAAAAAAAAAATAGTACGAGAGATATTAAAAAATTAAAGCAGTCAATTCAAAAGGTAGCAAAAAATTAGAACATCATATCTCAGGGTACTAAAAAATTAAGCTAAAAAAGTGAGGCAAGAAAAAATCAATGACACCTATGTTAAGGACTAAAAAATCAATTATCCACAAAAATGAAATGCTTTCAATATTTGACTTGAGGGCCTAAGCCAACTCAGGCTGTGGTCCTGGCTCAACGTTTAAGGTTCCCCTCTAATCAAGTGAACTATGCTTGTCAACTTTATCACCATCTTATTCATTATTGTGGCTCCCTTTGTTAGGGTATGAAATTAGATGTTATTCAACATTGATAAAATGAAAGAGTTCGAGTATATATATAAGCTTATAAGTTACTCCATCCATTGTAAATTGGTTTTGGGTTGAAACTTGATTTTGAGCTCATATACATAACTTTTTGTTTAAGATCCAATTGATATAAAATTTAAGTGCTCGATCTTAATTTGGCATTGTCCCACTTTGATTAAAATTATGTGCATATGTTGGGCCCTATTAATAGCCCACACATGAGGGGGCGTGTTGAAGTACGAAAATGAGTATTGTCTCACATTGATAAAATAAAAGGATCTTGAGCATGTATATAAGTTTGTGAATTACTCCACCCATTGCCAATCGGTTTTGGGTTGGTACTTCATTTGAACTTATATACATAACTCTTTGTTTAAGATCCAACTGATATAAAATTTAACACCCTTCCCCATCAATTAAAATATACGACTTGTCAGATGTCGATATAATTTGAATCGGAGATTGAAGTCTAAATATTCATAAAACTATGTGCGGTATGGCAATGAAATCTTGATTTATTGTTTAAGACTTGGCCTTGTAAATCTAGCATTTCATATTTGCCCTTCCACCCTTTATTATATATTGTAATCGTATTATGTTGTCCTTTGTAATTGGTCATTCGGATCTAAAACATAAAAATATATCTGATTCATAGAATTGAGAAGTAACATAGCATTGGAAAAGAGTTGACTCCATATGTTAAACTCAACTAAAAGCTTATATAATTTGGTTACATAACATTAAAATCATGATTTACCTTTTTTTTCTCCTTTTGAGAAAGTTTTAGGTAATAAGAAACTTAGGCAATCTTTTCCACAAGAGTTCTAGCTTCTAAACAAGTAATTATCCGCTAAAATACAAGTAGAATAAGGACAAAAGCTATGAGACTAGTACATGCATAGGAGAAGAAAGTTGAAGCTCTAGATGCAATATCGAATTTGTTGTGTTTGTTTGATAAATTGGTGCTTCCTCAACTTCTTGCCTAAAAGATCTCGAATTTTGGATGACATTATCTACTTGCTATGACTATTGAATCTAGAGTTGACAACCAAGTTGGTTGTTCAAATCGATCCATCATTAAACATATCAATTTCATGTTGGCCTTAAAAATATCTTAGATTTATACTCTCTTGTTTTAGAGCTAATCATGTTAATTACAGCCTTTTACACAAATTAGGCATTGATGAAGTGCGACCATCATATTGATACTGTCAAAATACTTCCGATAAGCTTCTTTTCAAGGCTGTTAGTTTAGCCTCTTGTGTTGTTGAGAATCACATCATGTTTCATTTGCATACTTGGGATTGAAGATATGAAGAAGATCTTGTTGTACGTGATTAGCTGAGCTGCAGATTCCTTTCTCATATTTTTGATGTTGTTTGCTACTATTGGTGTTGAAGTCGACAACATTGGTTTCGCTGGAATTCCAAAGACAAATGAGTCCGTTAAGAAATTAGAGCAACTAATAGCAGAAGTAATAGGATGAAACAGATATTCAGAAACTTAAAAACGACAACAAGAATAAAAACAGCGACTCACAAGATTTACGTGGAAACCCAATGCGGGAAAAAACCACGGACGGCGACGAGTACAATCAATGCACTATATAAGTAGGGAGAGTACAAAGCGATCACAATCATAACAAGTGATTTGATCTAACAGCAGAATTACAATCTCTCTTGTAATCTCTCAAAGGTCTCTCTACCCCCTCAATGTGTTTAGGGATCCAGGGATTCAAGAGTGATTTTAGATCCTAGGCAAGGCCTCTTTATATAGGGTCTAGAAGTCCAGGGTTTTACCCCTAGAGAAGAACCCTGACCGCCAAGTATACTGCACGCCGAAGCAAACCCTAGCCGTCAGAGAAACTCCACTCCAGAATTAAGCACGGCACGACCATGCCACGTGGCATGGCCAGGCCGTCCCTTTTTCTGCCCTCCTTCGACGTTTCGCTCCTTCGGCCTGACACGTCTGTGTCGTCCAGCACGGTCCCATTGTGCCGATTCTTGGATTTTGGGCCACGAAACCCAACAATCTCCAGCTTAGACTGAAATCTTCAATCACCAACTCTCTAACCCCATCATTGCACCCTGAAGGGCGACGTCCCCTAACGCGCAATGCCCCGAAGGGCGCTCAAATACTATGAATGCCAACTAAGTCCAAGCAATGCTCGAACTTACTATAGGTAGAAGCTTGGTCAACATGTCAGCAGGGTTCTCCGAAGTGTGAACTTTCCTCACAACTATTTCCCCAGCAGCAATTGTATCTTTGACATAGTAATACTTGACACTGATGTGCTTGGTCTTTGAATAGTCAGCATCATTCTTAGTCAGATGGATCGCACTCTGACTATCAGAAAACACCACAGTGGTAGCCTGTGGAACTCCAAGCTCAGTAACGAGACCCCTCAACCAAGTAGCTTCCTTCACTCCTTCAGTAGCAGCAATATACTCAGCCTCTATAGTAGATAGAGCTGCAATAGGTTGTAGCGATGCTTTCTAAGAAATAGTACTTGCACACATACTGAAGATATACCCAGATATGGATTTCCATCTATCAAGATCACCAGCATAGTCAGAATCAACAAAGCCTATAACATCACATGTACTAGCTTTGTTTCTATCAAATACCAACCCCTTATTAATAGTACCCTTCACATAGCGAAGGATCCACTTCACAGCTTCCCAATGATCCTTTCTAGGATTATGCATATACCTACTTACCACACTCACAGCATGTGATAAGTCTGGTTTAGTGCATACCATAGCATACATCAAGCTACCAACAGCACTAGAATAAGGAATATTAGACATTCTATCTATATCCTCAGTTTGTGGACAATACTCAGCAGACAATCTGAAATGTGCAGCAAGGGGTGTGGAAACTACTTTACAGTTATCCATTTTAAATCTGCCTATTACTTTCTCAAGGTAGCGTCCTTGAGATAAATATAACTGACCAGCCTTTCGCTCCCTCTGAATCTCCATGCCTAGAATCTTCTTTGCTACACCTAAGTCCTTCATCTCAAACTCCTCACTGAGTTGAGATTTCAACTTACTGATCAAGGATTTATCCTTAGAGGCAATCAACATATCGTCAATATACGATAGTAAGTAAATAAAGGAACCATCAGAATATTATCTAAAATACACACAATTATTATATCGGCTGCGTATGTATCCTTGTACGATCATGAAGGTGTCAAACCTTTTGTACCACTGCCTAGGAGCCTGCTTAAGTCCATACAAGGAGTCCTTCAATCTACACACCGATTTTTTCTTCCCAGAAACAACAAAACCTTTAGGTTACTTCATATAGATCTCTTCCTCCAACTCCCCATGAAGGAATGCAATCTTCACATCAAGCTGCTCTAGCTCCAGATCAAACAAAGAAACAAATGCAAGAAGCACTCTAATGGAGATATGTCTAACAACAGGTGAGAATACCTCATTGTAATCAATACTTGCCTTCTGATTGTAGCCACGAATAACCAGGCACACTTTCCACCTTGCGTCTTCAACTTCAGGAATGCCCTCCTTTCTCTTGTAGATCCATTTGATACTTAAGGTTCTCCGGCCTTTAGGTAGCTCATACAGTTCCCAAGTTCGATTCTTTTGCAAACTCTCCATTTCCTCTTACATAGCTAAGAATTAGGTGAACTTGTGCAGAAGATTGCTTCAGTATAGGTTGAAGGTTCCACACCTTCAGGCACATCCTCTGCAATTGAAAGTGCATATGCTATCAGTCCCTCATCATCGTGATCTCTCTCCGAGGACGATCACAAGCTATAGAGTATCCAACCACCACATGAGGATGATCATGACTGATAGTGCCAGGTTCAGTGACCTGGGCCTCCCTGTTGGGCTGATTTGCAGCTCTACCTTGAACTGCAACGGTATCCACTTCTATCTCCATACTGGTATCTTGCTGATCACCTGTACCAGTAGAAGGAACAACAGAATCCTTTCCAGAAGATAACATAGCAGTCTCATTGAAAGTTACATCCCTGCTCTGAATGACTTTCTTAGACTCAGGACACCACATGCAGTATCCTTTAGGCTCAGATGCATATCTAAGAAATATGCATTTGATAGCCCTAGGGGCTAACTTTTCATTATTCACATGGGCATATACAGGACATCCAAATATTCTCAAATTAAAATAATCAACAGGATTACATGACCATACTTCTTCTGGAATCTGAAAATCAATGGAGGAGTGTGGTGAACGATTCACTAAGTAGCAGGCTGTAGAAATAGCCTCAACCCAGAAAGCTTTGCGATTCCAAAGCCCCGCATTGGAAAGCATACATCGAGCTTTCTCCAGTAGAGTCCTATTGATTCATTCTGCAACTCCATTTTGCTGTGGTTTGCCAACTAAAGTCTTGTGCCTAGCTATCCCATTCACCACGCAGAACTCATCAAACTCTGACTCAACAAACTCAAGACCATTGTCAGTCCTAAGTTTCTTGATCTTTCTCCCAATCTGGTTCTCTACCAGGGCCTTGAACTTCTTGAACATGGAGAATGTTTCATTTTTCTGTCTTAAGAAGCAAACCCAAACTTTGCGTGAGAAATCATCAACAAAAGTTAACATGTAGTGCTTACCTCCAAGAGAAGGAACCTTTGAAGGACCTCATAGATCAGAATGAATGTAATCAAGGATCCCCTGAGTACGATGCTTCACGTTAGAGAAACTCACCCTCTTTTGTTTCCCAAAAATACAATGATCATAAAAATCAAGCTTACCCGTACCAGTGCTACCCAGACAACCTTTCTTGCTTAGAATGGTCATCCCTTTCTCACTCATATGACCCAATCTCATATGCCATAACCTTGTATCATTAGCATCTGCTGATGCTGTGCCCACTGCAGCTACTCCTGTAACTGTAGTTCCGTGTAGGATGTAGAGATTGCCCTGTCGCTGTCCCTTCATTACTACCATGGCTCCCTTCATAACCTTTAGGAAACCATTCTTCATAATAATCCTGCAACTATTAGTTTCAAGAGTACCCAAGGAGATTAAGTAACTAGTCATATCAGGTATGTGATGAACCTTAAACAAGGTTCTAACTATGCCATCATAGGTTTTAATCTGCACAGTACCTATTCTTGCAACTTGCACTCAGCATCATTGCTGTAAAGCTTGTCAAGGAGTTACAAATTTAATCACTACTTCGATTTATAAACAACATTTATAGCATAGGAAAGTAAGGATCGATCCACGAGGAAAGATTATGTCAAAAAGTTAGTTTAATTCTAAATGATTTTATTAATCTAATTTATTGTTTCTTCTCTTTGTAATTCTAAAATCAATCAAATTTAATAGATAAAAATATGAAAAACATACTTAATATTACTCCTAATTACTCTAAATTTAATTCTGAAAATAAAACAGTAAGTAGTTATCCTAAATAATCTAGAAAAAACAAAAACAGAATAATAACACAATATTCAACTAAAAATGAAACTGGAAAATAACAAACAGAAAATTAATATTAAAAATCACAAACAGTAACCTAAACTAAAATTCTTCAAGTTTGTAACCTTAAAACTCCAGAATTATATCCAATTAATTATAGAAAAATTAAAACAGAAAACTACTGCAGAATAATAAAACAGAAAATTAAATCTGAAATTAGAAAATAAATAAACTGCACTAATATAAATACGAAATTAATTAATAAAATTACCCAAATTTAAGGATATAATTTTCTGGACTCAATAACACCAAAGATGCATGAAATAAATATTAAAAACACAACTTTCAGATTTATTGAAATAAAAACCTACACATATCCACTTCACGAAATAATTCTGAAAAATTATCAAATAATTTTCAAAATTTTCAAAATTAAATAGAGGCAGATTAAGACACTATATAAACTCTAGGATAATTAAAAACTTGAAAAAAATGAAAGAAACTATTTTTAGCCTAATTTCTAACAAACTGATAATTAAACGATAAAACAGAATATAAATCAAATCTGAAAATTATAATTACTCTAAAAATCAAAATCTAACTAATCTAAAATTACCAAGAGACTCCTAAAAGACTATTCTTTTGGGGGGTGAATGAAATTTATATCGAAGCTAATAATTAAAGAAGAAAAATTGAAAAACTAAACAAATTAACTAAAAAGCAACAAATAATTATCAAAGATGCCAAATTTATGAAAAATGCTTAGCATAATCTATATCTACCATGCAAATTAATATTTATTATTAAGACACAAGTCAATTTCATCCATGATTTAAACTGTAGAAGACACCCACCAGTAGATCTTCTCCATTTTTCCTTATATTATAGTTTAATTAGGTCCAACCCTAATATAAACCTTGCTAATTTGATAACCCTTATACCAGTGCAAGAATTTAATCAAACTAGAGTATTATGTATTAGAAAAACATCATCTAATGCTTTGTAACCAATTTACCTGCAGATCGATTTAATAAAGACCCATAACGATTACCTAATTAAAAGAGATAAGTTTGAGCCATTCATGATAAATTAGGGTGATACTAATACTTAAAAGACGATAACTTTTACGTATTAAAGCTCTTTAAACTATCATATGAATTTGCATTAAACTAACTAGCATGCATTCTAATTAATATAATACGAATATCATGAACGATAAATACTAATCGCTATAGTATCATGATTATAAATCAACTAGACAATAAAGCATTAAACTTGTTTCAAAATAATCAATCTAGCATGGTTTCAAATAGATTATACTAAGCACAAGAAAATTAGTCACTCATATTAAAAATTAAATCATAAAATTCACCCAAATAATCCATGTTTAATAGTAAACTAAGCACAAAAAAAGAAAAAAAATATATAATTCAAAATAGGGAGAAGACAGAGCCGTGGAGATCGATGGTGTGGCTGCGTGGGGTTTTTGCTCAATGAAGATGGTGATGAGTATGTGATGCTAGGATGATGGAGAAAGGAGGGGAGGTTTGTGGGTTCTTGATTATGGTGATGGAGATTGAAAGAAGGAGCAAGGGTGTGATGAAAGATGGTGATGATGATGAATCTTTGAGGCGTGAATGGAGGGTAGCCGTGGAGTGATAGACGGTGGTTGTGGGTTATGGTGAGGCATGGGCTTCTTGTTATGTCAAGAAGATTGATGGATGATGATATATAATGGAGAGGAAAGGGGGGGTGGGATAGCTAGGGTTTTTTTTTCTCTTCTTCCTTTCTTCCTTAGACTTCTTCTCCTTCAAGACTTCTAGCTTTTTTCTAACTCTTGAGCCCTAGTCCAATTAAATAATTATAGAAATAATATTTTTCATAAATTATTATTTTTGGACCGTCTTTATAGCCAAGTGTGTAAAACTCGAATTTCGACGTCCTCTCTTCTCCTCTTTATTTAATTATTGCTAATCCTAAAAAATATATAAATAGAGCAAATTAGACGAAATAATATATATAATACAATCAGATTATTTAATAAAACAATGCATGATTTTTGGCTTAACAAATTCCCCCACACTTAGACTTTGGACGTCCTCGTACAAAGAAATCATAGACTCGATCTAACAATTGACCTTCTTTCTTTCTTATAAAGTCATGCATAATTATGATATTCATACTAGGCCTTGACTTACTTTAAAAACAGTTTTATTGAAAGTTAATTAGTTTTTTCTCATACAAGTTGAATAACTACTAGACATCCAACTACCATCAAAGAGTTTATTCATCAACCTCACAACATTTCCTTAATGAAATAACAAGATCAATAATTATTCATTTCTTTTAAATATGAATACACTGACCAAGAGATCTAAAAAATTTAAGATAGAAAAATTTAGGCATGGTATGGCTATAGAGACAATTGAACTAAGTAGAATAACTCATTGAACTGATTCTAACTTGCCTTGTACTTATTTCTCTTTCCTCTTTTCTCTTTTTTTTTTGGGCAAACTGCACTTGCGCACATATTCGAGGCTCATATAGGGTCTTAGAAATTAAACACTCCCTGTTTCACACTCACCTGAATAGAGGTGTTGGAGCAAACATTTTATTTTCATCATTATTTTTTATTTATTGTATTGACTCACTAGTATGGGAAGCAAGCTTTTCAGTGGTAGTATTGCCTCAAAGGGTAGCACCCAATAGCGCATGCCTGAAAGGGATACTTGTCATTCCCGACTTTGACTTTCTTTTTTTTTCTTTTTTTTTTTAAAAGAAAAAAAGAAAAATCACAATTTTAATGAGTTATTATACTAATTCAATAGTCTAGGAAATAGGTTAGGTCATTTTATTACCTCTGAAGCGGATATAGTACATGACCAAATAAGATGAACAATCATGACAGTTACTCATTAAAGAGATATATGAGGATCAACTCAAACTTCTCTGAATGACAGCTAGCTTACCTAGAAGTCTTTACTCATAGAAGAATAAACTATAAATAGTTAAAAAAAAAAACATTTTTAAGCAAGCAAGCCTAGCATAAACTCATATCATGCATTATTTATAAGGAAAAAAAATTGTTTTTCGATTTTCTTTGTGTTTTTTTTTCAAGAATAAATATTGCAGGAACCAAATGCAGGATGCGCCCCCCCCACATTTAATTCATGCATTGTCCCTAATGCATGCAAAAAGATAGAAATAATGAAAATAAAAGCAAAATTAAATGGGTACTTCCCTAAAAACATTGGGTTGCCTCCCAACCAGCGCCTTTGTTTATAGTCGTTGGCTCGACTTCATGAAGCTCCTGGATCCTCTAGTTGGATCTCTTCCACTATATCATCAATAATCGGGTAGGGCACTTTATGAAACTCAGCATAATCAAGACTCTTAGTAAGTATAGTCAAAAATTCATCTTTATTGGATAAGTCATAAATATCTTGGGGCAATTCAGCGATAACATTAAGTGCATACACGTGATTCACATCGGCAGGGAATCTCATGGCATCAAAAATATTAAATTTAATCATTTCACCATCGAATTGCATAGTTAATGTTCCTTCATGCACATCAATTTTAGTCCTAACTGTTTTCAAAAATGGCCTGCCAAGCAAGATGGGAATATCATGACATGCATCACCCATGTTCATCACATAAAAATCAGCAGGAAACACAAGTTCATTCACTTGGACTAAGACATCCTCTAACACTCCATCTGGGTAAGTACTGCTCCTATCAGCTAACTGAATCACTATACCAGTTTTCTTTAACTCTTCTAAGTTCAGTTTGTCATAAACAGACCTAGGCATAACATTAATGGAAGCACCCAAATCAAGCATAGCCTTATCAAAGTAGAGATGTCCTATTTTATAAGGAACAGAGAACACACCTGGGTCTTTGCACTTAGGGGGAAGTTTCCTTTGAAAAACTGCAGACACATTTTCCCCCACACTTACCTTTTCATTCCCTACTAACTTTCTTTTAGTAGTACACAATTCTTTCAAGAACTTAGCATAACGAGGCACCTGTTTAATGGCATCAAGGAGAGGTATGTTGATCTCTACCTTCTTTAATGTCTCTAAGATCTCTTGGTTAGCCTCATTCACCTTAGAAGTAGGGCTTCGAAATCTACTAGGAAAGGGTGGAATTAGCTTATAAGGTTCTCTTTTCTTCTCTCCTATTTCCTTGGTAGTTTGATGAGAATCTGTATCTAACTTTGGTTCAGCTCCTTTAACCTCTAACTTAGGTTCTAACTCTCTACTCTTCCTAGGTTCTTTTAGTTCTTTCCCACTCCTAAGTGTTATGGCACTAACATTCTCCTTAGGGTTAGGGTAAGGCTGAGATGGTAACCTATTTTGCATTTGAGCCTGCAAGTTGTTAACTATGATATCAGTTGCAATCTGTTTCTCTTGAACCTGCTTAAGAGTTGTCTTCAAAATCTGGAACCTATCATCCATCTTCTTAAGGACTTGTTCTGGTAAGAAGTTGGTCCTACCTTGATTAGAAGGTTGACGGGATGTTTGGTCAAAACCAGGTGGATTGGTTTGAGGGCCATACCTAAGATTAGGATGGTCTCTCCATCCTTCATTATAGGTGTTAGAATATGGATCATACCTCCGTTGACCTTGGTTAGAATAGACAGCATTAACATTTCCCTCTTGAAGTGTAGGACATGCATCAGTAGGATGCCCCTCTAGACAACAAATGCCACAAATGACGGCTTTTTGTACTCCCCCAGTGACAATCTTATTCAACATAGCAGTAATGTAAGATAACTAACTTTCTACAGATAAGCTAGAACCAATCTCATTAACCCTTTTAATTTGTGAGTCTCTAGCACCAAATTGCTGAGTATTTTGGGCATTAAATTGAATAAGTTTCTCGCCTTTACTGGAGTTTTATTAACTAGAGCCCCCCACTAGTAGCATCAACCATATTACGAGCCATAAGAAGCAAACTCTCATACAAATATTGAATCAACAACTGTTCACTTATTTGATATTGGGGACAACTGACCCACAGTTTATTAAATCTTTCCCAGTACTCAAAAAAAGTTTCCCCATTCATTTGTTTGATACTACATATGTCCTTCCGAATAGATCCAATTCGGGATGCTGGAAAAAATTTCTCTAAAAATGATTTATACAATGCAGTCCATGTAGAGAATGATCCAACAGGCATGTAATATAACCAATCTTTAGCATTACCAAGCAAAGAAAAAGGAAAGGCTCTCAACCTAATTTGGTCTTTAGGAATCCCCTCAGGCACCATAGCGGAGCATGTGATAAGGAATTCACTAATATGACGGTATGAGTTTTCTCCAACTAATCCATGAAACCTGGGTAACAGATTGATGAATTCAGAGTTCAGTTTTAGAGGTTTATCTAATGCAACATAAGTAATGAACATATGTTGGGTTTCTAGGTTAGGGGCAGCAAGTTCCTGAAGGGTAGACATTCTTACCTCTTTAATCTTAAGACTTACTGGTTTAGGATGACTCTCTTTGTTTTTAGCTTCTAACATTTGCTCTCTGTCCTCCCCAATTTCCTTATCACTTCTTAATTTCATACATTACGGGCAATCTACAAAAATTAAATACTAGAGTTAAAACAAAACAATAAAAGTAGTAAAATTAAATAGAAGTAAACTAATGATTTTATTTTCTTTCCCTGGCAACGACACTAAAATTTGTAAAGCTTGTCGTGGATCTACAATTTAACCACTACTTCGATTTATAAATAATATTTAAAGCATAAGAAAGTAGAGATTGATCCACGAGGAAAGATTATGTCCAAAAGCTAGTTTAATTCTAAATGATTTTGCTAATCTAATTTATTATTTCTTGTCTTTGTAATTCTAAAATAAATCAAATTTCATAGATAAAAATCTAAAAAACAAATACTTAATATTAATCCTAATTACTCTAAATCTAATTCTCAAAATAAAACAGTAAGTAGTTACTCTAAATAATCTAGAAAAAAATAAAAACACAATATTCAACTAAAAATGAAAACAGAAAATAACAAATAGAAAATTAATATTAAAAATCACAAATAGTAACCTAAACTAATATTCTTCAAGTTTGTAAGCTTATAACTCTAGAAATATATCTAATTAATTTCAAAAAAATTAAAACAGAAAACTACTGCAGAATAATAAAACAGAAAATTAAATTTGAAATTAGAAAATAAATAAACTGCACTAAATAAATACAAAATTAATTAACAAAATTACCAAAATTTAAGGATATAATTTTTTGGACTCAACAACACTAAAACGCATGAAATGAATATTAAAAACGCAATTTTTAGATTTGTTGAAATAAAAACCTACACATATCCAATTCACGAAATAATTCTGAACAATTATTAAATAATTTCCAAAAATTTTGAAATTAAATAGAGGCAGATTAGGACACTATATAAACCCTAGGATGGATTAAAAACTTGAAAAAAATAAAAGAAACTATTTTTAGCCTAATTTTTAACAAACCGGTAATTAAACAATAAAACAGAATATAAATCAAATCTGAAAATTATAATCACTCTAAAAATCAAAATCTAACTAATATAAAATTGCCAAGACAATCCTAAAAGTCTATTCTTTTGGGAGGGTAAATGAAATTTATATTGAAGCTAATGATTAAAGAAGAAAAATTGACAAACTAAACAAATTAACTAAAAAGCAACAAATAATTATCAAAGATACCAAATTTATGAAAAATGCTTAGCATAATCTATATCCACTATGCAAATTAATATTTATCATTAACACGCAAGTTGATTTCATCCATGAGTTAAACTGTAGAAGACACCCACCAGCGGATCTTCTCTGTTTTTTCTTATATTATAGTTTAATTAGGTCCATCCCTAATATAAACCCTATTAATTTGATAACCCTTATACCAGCACAAGAATTTAGTCAAACTAGAGCATTACGTATTAGAAAAATATCTTCTAATACTTTGTAGTCAATTTACCAGCAAATCGATTTAACAAAGACCCATAACGATTATCCAATTAAAAGAAATAGGTTTGAACCATCTATGATTAATTAGGGTATGACGATAACTTTTACGTATTAAAGCCCTTTAAACTATCATATGAATTCGTATTAAACTAACTAGCATACATTCTAATTAATATAATACGAATATCATGAACGATAAATACTAATCGCTATAGAATCATGAATATAAATCAGCTAGACAATAAAGTATTAAACTTGTTTCAAAATAATCAATTTAGCATGGTTTCAAATAGATTATACTAAGCACAAGAAAATTAGTCACTCATATTAAAAATTAAATTATAGAATTCACCTAAATAATCCATGTTTAATAGTAAACTAAGCACAAAAAAAAGAAAAAAATATATAATTCAAAATAGGGAGAAGAAGGAGCCGTGGAGATCGATGGTGTGGCTGCGTGGGGTTTTTGCTCAATGAAGATGGTGATGAGTATGTGATGCTAGGATGATGGAGAAAGGAAGGGAGGTTCGTGGGTTCTTGATTATGGTGATGGAGATTGAAAGAACGAGCAAGGGTGTGATGAAAGATGGTGATGATGATGAATGTTTGAGGCGTGAATGGAGGGTAGCCGTGGGGTGGTAGAAGGTGGTTGTGGGTTATGGTGAGGCGTGGCCTTCTTGTTATATCAAGAAGATTGATGGATGATGATATATAATGGAGAGGAAAGGAGGGTTGGGATACCTAGGTTTTTTTTTTCTCTTCTTCCTTTCTTCCTTAGACTTCTTCTCCCTCAAGACTTCTAACTTTCCTCCAACTCTTGAAACTCTAACCCAATTAAATAATTATGAAACTAATATTTTTCATAAATTATTATTTTTGGACCGTCTTTATAGGTAAGCGTGTAAAACTCGAACTTCGACGTCCTCTCTTCTCCTCTTTATTTAATTATTGCTAATCCTAAAAACTATATAAAATAGAGCAAATTAAACGAAATAACATATATAATACAATCGGATTATTTAATAAAACAATGCATGATTTTTGGCTTAACAGTTGCCCATAAGTACAACCCCAGTATTAACAGGCTCATAGGTGACAAACCAGTCCCTACGAGGACACATGTGATATGTACAATCAGAATCTAAAACCCAATCATCACCTAGTCCCTTTTTAGCGGTAGTGGCTAAAGATATAGTAGCAAGCAACACATCACCGTCAGACTCTGACTCTACTACACAATCAGCTGTAGCAGTTTTCTTCTTTTCCTCTTTCCCTTTCTTTTTCTTTAGTTTCCAGCAGTTAGCTTGAATACGATCCAATTT